>JAVTVJ010003099.1:0-53171 GCA_034509425.1 Eopsaltria australis | reverse complement strand
TGCAGGCAACAGGCACAAGAGGCCCAGGCTCCTCTCTGGAAGGAATTTAACAGTGAAATATTTTATCTTTTTTTTTTTTTTTTTTTTTTAAATCAGTTTTGGGTCTTGGAGCTTCCCTGTTATCCCAGAGAGCAGGAACCAATCAGGTGAAAATCTGTCCCAGAACCTGGGGGGAATCTCTCAGCCCAGAGGTCAGGACAGCTCTCCCCACACCTTCCCAGCCTTGTTTGCACCTCCTCCTCCTCCTCCTCCTCCTCCTCCTCCTCCTCCTCCTCCTCCTGCTGTCTCCCCCCTGCCCAGTACCAGGGAGCTGCTGCTCTGAGGTGCCCCAGCTCTGCCCTAGGGGGAATCTCTGGGTTCAAAGGGTTGGAAAAAACACTCAGATGCAAAACATGCAAAAAACTATTTTACTGACAAACAGCAAAGGACGGGCTCGGTTCCAGGAGCTGAGCTGGTTCTCTATTATACAAACATCTTGTTGAAAGGGAAGGAATGGCTGAAATACACTCACTCGTTTGACCCAAAGAAAATCACAGTGTGCTTTTTCTATTGCCTCCCCCAGCCCGAGCTCTCTGCACCTTCAGCTGCTCCCTGGAGCCTCAGCACAGGCTGTCACCCCTGCAGCCACTGGAGAGCACAAGCCCTGGGTGACACCTGCCCGTGCAAGGCTATTGAGTAAAAAAATGAGCCATTATTGCTTTGCAACCACAGTAGAGATTGTTGTGTGATTAGACTCGGAGCAGAGTTTAATCTCTCTCTCCCTGGGAGCCTGGGCTGTGCCTCTCCCTGCCTGCTGCATGCACAAGTGGTTTGGGTGCAGGGAAAAAGAAAAGAAGGATTAACAATCAGGGAAAAACAGCACTCCAAGCTCTGTCCTGGTGTTCCACAAGTGAAAATCCTCCCTAAAGTGAGTGCAGGGCTCCCCCTGGCTCGGTTGGAGCTGGGACTGAGGGATGGAGGCATGGATGGAGGGATGGATGGATGGAGGGATGGATGCAGGGATGGATGCAGGGATGGATGAGGGATGGATGGATGGATGGATGGATGGATGGATGGATGGATGGATGGAGGGATGGATGGATGGATGGATGGATGGATGGATGGATGGATACAGGGATGGATGGATGGATGGATGGATGGATACAGGGATGGAGGCATGGATGCATGGAGGGATGGATGATTGGAATCACAGGAGACACCTTCCCAAACTGCTCCTCAAGGAGGAAGGGCCCTTCTCACTGTTTATTGTTTTTATTGGCCAGGGATTCATTCAGCAGAGCCAGAATTTGAGTTTAAGAAGGAGCTACTGGCTGATGCAGTGGATTTCCCAATCTCCTGCTTTTCCCCACCTGCCTTCCCACACTTCTCCTTCCCAACCATTCCCCGTGCAGGCACCCAGGGCTCCTCACACCAAAATCTCAGGAGAACATTCCCAGTGGGGCTTTTCACCCCAAAAACCCAGGGAAACATTCCCAGTGGAGCTTCTCACCCCAAAACCACAGGAGAATGCTCCCAAAAACACAGGAGAACATTCCCAGTGGAGCTCTTCACACCAAAACCACAGGAGAACGTTCCCAGCACCAACCCCAGCTCTGGAGAAGTGGCACGTGGAGTTTTGAGCTCCAGAAATAGCAATCCCCACACAATCCCCCCCAGCAGCAGCAGCAGCAGGACCTGCAGCCTCCCCCGCAGCATCTGCCGGGCGAGAGCTGAGCCGGGGCCCTCCCTTCCCACTCCCCTGTCCTGCCCTTCCCACACTTCCCATCCCTGCTTTCCCTTCCCCAGGCCCTGCCCAGCCCTGACCTCGCTGTGTCCACTCCCAGATTTGCTCCCACCTCAACCCTCTTTGCCCGGGGTTGTCTCTGGGTTTGGGTTTTGTTGTTGTTGTTTCCATCTGGTTTGGTTTTTTTTGGTTTGTTATTTTGTGTGTGTGTGTGTGGAGACTGGATCAGAGGCGAGAGAACAGCAAACAAATCACCGAGGTTTGTACAGCTGGGACAATTCAGCGAGGAGAAAACTCCCCCACGAGAGGAGAGGAACAAAACAAACACAGGCACAGAGGATGGGGGGAGCAGGGTACCCGAGCTGGGAGTGACAGCAGAGACCCCACTGAGACACGGGGACAGGGACAGGGCTCAGCCTGGGGCAGGATCGGCCCTGGAGCTGGGACAGGGACAGGAGGGGTGGTGGTAGCAGGGGCTGCTGGGTGATGCTGGCTCTGCAACACCCCAAAAACAGCTGTGATACCCCAAAAAACCAGCTGAAACACCCCCAAACCAGCTTCAACAGCCCAAAACTGGCTGCATTACCCAAAAAAACCCAGCTGCAATACCCGAAACAAGCTGTAACAGCCCAAACCAGCTGTATTACCCCAAAATCAGTGTAACACCCCCAAAACCAGCTGTGACACTCCAAAAACCAGCTGCAATACCCCAAAACCAGCTGTGACACTCCAAAAACCAGCTGCAATGCCCCCAAACCAGTTGCAATATCCAAAAAGAGCTGTAACACCCCAAAAACAGCTGCAACACCCCAAAACCAGCTGTGATACCCCTAAAACAGCTGTAACACCCCCCAACCAGCTGCAATACCCAAAAAGAGCTGTGACACCCCAAGCCACCTACAATACCCCCCAAAACCAGCTGTAACACCCCAAAACCAACTGTCATACCCCCAAACCAGCTGCAACTCTCCAAAAACAGCTGTAGCACCCCAAAACCATCTGAAATATCCCAAAAGAGCTGCAATACCCCAAAAAACAGCTTCCATACCCCAAAAACAGCTGTAATACCTCAAACCCACTGCAATACCCCTAAACCCCACTCTAACACTGCAAAAAGAACTGCAATACCCCAAAACCAGCTGTGATACCCCAAAACCAGTTGCAATACCCCAAACTCACTGTAATACCCCCAAAACCCACTCTAAGACCCCAAAATCAGTTGCAACACCCCAAAAGCAGCTGCTTCCTTCACCTTCTGCCTCTCTGGGGTTTTGTCACCTCGTGCCCCGAAGAGGAGACAGGGCAGACCTGTGGCTTTTGGGGAAAACTCTCCAATTTTGGGGGTTTTGGGGTTTTTGGGGTATTTTTGGTGTCCCTGCTCAGGAGTTTGAAACCACCCCAGATGTGCTGGGTCAGGATTCCCTCCCTGCTGGCCCTTGTTTATTAAAGGTGGAATTTTGGGAGGGATTTTGGCCATTTGATAAGGATGAGGATCATCCCCCAGGATTAATCCCGTTGGTTTGGGGTGTGCTGGGTCAAACCTGCTCCTCCAAACCTGTCTGGTTTCCCTGCACTGAAGATCAATTAATTACTCCCAGGAAATTTCATTGCACTGAGAGGATCTCTTGATTTATCTTTGCCTAAGTGTTAACAGGAGAGAGGCTCAAAAGGTGAGAGAGCTCCAGGCCCAGCAGATTTTTGAAAAGTCTGGTTTTAAACAATAGGAATATTTATTATTTCGAATTTTCCCCCCTCTTCCAGAGCCAGAGCCTCGAATTCCTATTAAATTTTGCTGTGGATCAGCCACATCAAACTCAATGGATGTGAGCCACCGCTTCACCCTTTCCAGTTGTTTTATTTTTAATGATATTTCAACCCAGGTCAGCTGCTAGAGCAGGGCAGAGCCAGGCTTTACATTCAGTCTGAGTTTAGGTCAGTGGAAAAATTGCTTTTAAAGTGCTTTTTTCTTCCCCCCCATTAAACATTTCCAGGGACTCAATATCTGTCCCTATCACGATGGGATTTTCTCAATATTTGTCCCTATCACAATGGGATTTTCTCAATATCTGTCCCTATCACGATGGGATTTTCTCAATATCTGTCCCTATCATGATGGGATTTTCTCAATATCTGTCCCTGTCACGATGGGATTTTCTCAATATCTGTCCCTATCACGATGGGATTTTCTCCCCCACAAAATCCTCTCCCCCTGAAGATTTGCTGATAACCCAATTCCTGCTTTTCCCTGCCAGGAGGCTCCTGTGGGAAGGAGCTGCTCCAGGAAAAGTCATTCCTTAGATCCTGAGGAATCTCAGACACCACAGCCAGGAGGGACAGACGGACAAACAGACACAAACAAGGACCAGGCAATTCTTCAGGTCCAGAAAG
Source organism: Eopsaltria australis (assembly GCA_034509425.1). Classification (NCBI taxonomy): domain Eukaryota; kingdom Metazoa; phylum Chordata; class Aves; order Passeriformes; family Petroicidae; genus Eopsaltria; species Eopsaltria australis. The sequence goes on along the minus strand of JAVTVJ010003099.1, from coordinate 49,060 downwards.
AGCCTGGGGCTCCAGGACAGGAGGCACTGGGGAGCAGCAGAGGTGGGAATGGCAGAGGAACGGGGATGTTTGGGCAGTTTTGGGGTTTGGAATTCACTGAACTGGGCATAGAAAATTCAAAAAAACCCCCAAGACACAGAAGGTGGAGCAGGGAGGGGAGAGCAGAGCCGTGGTGTCCTTTGCCTGCCATCAGGAGGCCACTGAGGGTGACAAGGAATCCGTGGGAGAAATGGGAATTCCTGGCAATGCTTCGGCTCTGGGGTTTCCCCCATTTCAGCACAGCCCCACTGAACACAAAATGTTGGATGAGGGGGGAATGCTGGGGGTTCAGGGCTCTCAGATTCCCGGGGATGGCACTTCCCTGTTCATCCCTCCCAGTAAATCCCCCCTGGCCAGCACCTGCCACAGCCTGGGCTCAGCTGCTGCTGTCCCCCAGCAGGGCAGGACTGGGACAGGGACAGGGACCAGGACAGGGACAGGGACAGAGACTGGGACAGGGACAGGGACCAGGACAGGAACAGGGACAGGGACCAGGACAGGGACCAGGACAGGGACATGAACAGGGACAGGCACTGCCACACCTGGGCCTTACAGCCCCTCCAGCTGCTCTGCCTGGCAGGAAAGGAGCCTCTGGCTGCTTCCAGAGCTTTGATCCCTGGAAAGGGATCAAATTTCCTCAGACCTCGAAACCCACACCAGGGGAAGCCAAGGCTCCACATCGGAGCATCCTCACCCTTTGAGTCAAACTTGGGGACATTTGGGATGAGGCAAAACCACATTGGAGCATCCTCACACTTTGACTGAACCTTGGGGACGTTTGGGATGCTTGGAGAGGAGTTTGGCTCCAGTCTCTGTGTGTCCCTCAAGCCAAGCCCCACAAGCAAGGGGTGATTTTGGATGTGCAGCAGGAGCTGGGGCTGTTCAGAGCCCCCCTTGCTGCACTCTGAGTTTTTGGGGTGATTTTGGATGTGCATCAGGAGCTGGGGCTGTTCAGAGCCCCCCTTGCTGCACTCTGAGTTTTTGGGGTGATTTTGGATGTGCATCAGGAGCTGGGGCTGTTCAGAGCCCCCCTTGCTGCACTCTGAGTTTTTGGGGTGTTTTTGGGGTGTTTTCACCAGGCTCACCCTACAAGAAGAGGGGCAGAGCAGCTCCTTTCCTCCCAGGCAAGGGCTGGGGGGTATTTATGAGTCAGGTCTGACACATCCCACCCTCCTCTGGTGAAGGACAGCAGCCCTGCCACCACCAAAGTGCCACCAAAGTGCCACCAAGTGCCACCAAAGCAGCAGCCCCAGCCCAGGCTGGGCCCTGCCAGCCCCACTCCCCTGGCTCTGAGATTTCCAGGATTACTTAAGGCAGGTTTCAGTGGACAGCAACACAAACAACAAACCCCTCACACACTCCCAGCTCTTCCTTCCCCCGCAGAGACCCCCCCAGAACGTGGAAAAAAGCAAAACCAAAGGGACACAGGGACACTGTGCCACCCCCCCCTGTGCCCCTCCAAACCTGGGAGCCAGGGAGGGGCAGAGCAGAGCAAACCCGAGCCAAAGGACCGGAGGAAGAGGGGGCTGGAGCTCTGGGATCAGCCTCTCTGCATCTTCTCCGTGGGTGCCACCTCCATCCCCTCGGGCAGCATTCCCAGCAGGATGTGCAGGAAAACGAGGGGGGGTTGAAATTATAATGCAAATCTCTTTTTGCTCTCTCTCTCTCTTTTTTTTGTTGTTGTTGTTTGGTTTTTTTGTGTTTGTCTGGGTTTTTTTTTTACATATATACACGAGTCTGCCCATAAAACGTGGAACACAGTGCAAAGCCTTGGCTGCAGAGCACCCAGCACTGGCTTAGTTGTGCATCGTGGCGTGGATCCCGAAAATCCCTGTCCTCAGCTGGCTTGGGAGCTGCTCCCGAGCAGGAAGAGCGCAGTCCTGTGGTTTTTAAAAGCTTTCTGCAGCCCCTGCAGGGCCGGGGGTCCCTCAGAGGTGCCGGGGGCTGGGGTGCCCGTTGTGGTACAGCTTCTGTTTGATGTGCACCATGTTCCCCGTGGCCTCCTCGTACTGCCGGTGGTGGCGCTTCCGCAGCTCCTTCAGGTTACAGAACTTGGGGATCCAGGACCAGGAGTTGTCTGCAAGGCAGGGGGAGAGGGGAGGTGAGGGCTGGGCTGGCCCCGAGGTGACCCCTGCCCCCCTGAAGGCACAGCCACCCCCATGTCCCCTCAGGGGGACAGGGGCAGGGGCAGAGCGCGCTGCCCACCCCGCCAGGGCACCAGGGCAGCTTTAATGTCATCCCAGTTCCCAGCACCTTCCCAGTGCCACCCTCTGCCCCCAACCCCTGCACAGGGTCATGTTTGACCCATTGGTTCATCCCTCAGCCCAGGAACCTCTACCTGCAGCAACATTCCCATTCCCATTCCCATTCCCATTCCTATTCCCATTCCTATTCCCATTCCTATAACCATTTCCATTCCCATTTCTATTCCCATTTCTATTCCCATTCCCTTTCCTATTTCCATTTCCCTTTACATTTCAATTTCTGTTTCCATTTCCATTTCCATTCCCATTCCCTTTCCTATTCCCATTTCCATTCCCATTTCTATTCCCATTCCCTTTCCCATTTCCCTTTCCCATTTCCATTTCCATTTCCCATTCCCATGAAAATTCTGCACGATTCTACCCCAAAAAATCCACAGAGCCCAACCCCTCAAAGGACAGCTGGGCAGCCCCAGGGAAGCACAGATGGCACAAGGATGAGCTGCTGTGCTGGGAATTCCTTGGGCCCGATGATCTCTGGGGTCTTTTCCATCCCAAAGGAGCCTCTGAGTCCACGGCTGAGGTGCTGCTGGCTGCCCTGCCCAGCCCTGCAGCTCCCACAAGCCCAGGCTGAGCTCCTGTGCAATATTTTCTATTTTGGGAAGTCTCTTCCATCAGGAAGGAGCTCCAGGTTGTTGTGAAAGGCCACGACTGGAGCAGATCAGGGCCCAGTGTGACACTGAGTCACTGCTGAGTGGTGCTTGTGAGCTCCTGGTTCAGAGTTTGTGTTTCCCCTGCCCCTCTCTCCCACTCACAGGCACCATTTCTTCCTTCAGAAGGAAATTTTAGCTTTGTTCTACAAAGAAATAAATCCCTTTCTGCTCACTGCCTTTAAAATTACTCATTTGCACCGCTGATTTTGGAATAAATAGGAAATATTTGGGTTCATTGCATCGTTAGCCAAACATTTTATAAAGGCTTGAAATAGGTGTACACAGGGAGAGGGGAAAGAAATGAAACCAAAGAGATCAATTAGCTGAAACACTAAATTAATTACTAAAAATAAAAGCCTCCATTCACAAGGGGTGGGAGATCCCAGCTCTGAGGAACATCTCAGCACAAGCCGTGAGCTCCTGCCAGCCCTGCTCTGATCTCGGATGAAAATCAGGAGGCACAGCCCCAAAATTGGCTCTCAGAAGCTGAAATCTCACTGGAAAATCAGGCCCTGCTTGGGAAAAAGCAGCAGCAGCAGAGCCCTGGGAGAGTCCTGACTCACAAACTGCTCACGGAGGCTGCTGGGGATTTGGGAAGACTAATGGGAAATTAATATCATTTTTTATCTGAGTTTTTAGAAGGAGAGAGAGTCCACTTCCCTAATTAGAATTTCTTATGGGTCTGCAGATAAATCTTTCTCCTGCTCGCTTCTCCTTCTCCTCTGAGTTGTGATTTAACAGCACCATCAGTCAGGGGCTGGAGAGATGGAGATTTGTGGGCACATTTTGAGGGAATTTCGAGTCGTTCTCTAATTTAATCGTTTTCCTGTCATTTTTTTTTTTTTCTCCTCCAAATATTGAAATCCACGGGATGCCCGTGCTGAGGGAGGAAAGTGGGGCAGAGGGAGCCTCTGGAGGAGCCTCTGTTGGAGTGGTGATCCAGGATTTTAACCTGACAATTCTGCCCAAGCCTTTTCCCCATGGGGCTGATGCCACAGCTGGACAAAACATCTCCACATCTGCTCAGGGCTGGGGATGGAAAACCTCAGCTGACACCACCCAGGTCACTGCCACCACAGTGTCACAGCTGCCACCACCCAGGTGTCTGCCACTGCCACCACAATGTCACAGCTCTACACAAACAACACCAGGCTGCAGCAAAAAACCCAGATTTTTTAGAGGAATTTTGGTCCAGCCTGAAGGTGTTCTGCTCACGGAATTCCCACACCAACATCCCTGCTCGGGACACAGAATTATGGAATATCCTGAGCTGGGAGTGGCCTGAGCATCACCGAGCTCAGCCCATGGGACAAAGAGGGCTGGGATATCCCTGGCCAGGTTTGTGCAGGATCCACGTGGGGTAAAGCAGCAGGATGAGCTTTCCCAGCTGCTGGGGAGAGGGCAGGGACTGAGGGAAGAGGATGAGGATGAGGAGGATGAGGAGGAGGAGGAGGAGGAGGAGCACTTACCATACCGTCGGCTGGTCCTCCAGGCGCGCACGGCGTAGTGGAGAACCCCGTCCATCCACACCAGGAACCAGCTTATACAAAAGCCCAGCAAAAGTCCCAGCATCAGATCAATCTCCTGCTTGGTTACATTGTCAGTCACAAAGTAATTCTCCGACGAGTCCACCACCGACTGGTCCCCGTCGTAAGGGATGACATAATGCACGTGGTGCCTGGGCCAGGGGGCAGAAACGGCGACAAAAAATCAGTGGGGATTCTTCTTTCACCTTTCCTCCCCCTTCCCACCACCATCCCCAGCAGCGCGAGGGCTCTCCTGGCTTTTTGTGCTGCTCTCAGCAGAGAGGGAGGGAGGGAAATATAAAAAAAGCCCTGACCCCAGGGCTGGAGTTGATGTCACATTCCTGCCACAGCTCCCCGTGCCCCAGCTCATCATCTAGGACACAGCAGAGGAGGTCAGGACCGCCACCCCTGGGATGCAGAGGGCTCGTGCTGGGGGCAGAGGCCACCAGAGCAGCTGTGTGGCCCTGGAAGTGGCACCAGCACTGTCCCCTGGAGGAGGGGGAGCTGTGCTGTCCCTGCCCTGTGGCGCTGGTGGCTCCGTGGGTGTCCCCAGAGAGGATTTGCTGCTCCTGTCCCCTCTCCCTCAGTGAAATGAGGCTCGTGTCGGTGCCTCAGGATTTAAACTTTAATATTTGTCAGATATTTGTAACCCTGCAGTTCTTTAGTGTAGAACTCTCAACTCCATCTCCAGTGGCAGCTGCTGCTCTCCCATTTTGCTCAGACACAGCAATTCCTCTCCAGGCCTGGCAATCCAGGACACCTGAGTGTCCCAGGCCCCAAAAAGTTTAAACAAAAGTGAGCTGGGAGGAGCAAACTTGGGGTAAATGACTTCATTAGCTGAAGCTGGAATTGGAAGATGAGCCCCCAATGTGCAAATGGACCAAACTTATAAAAGTGTGAAAACCCGTGATCCATTGTCCATTTTTGGGTGTAGCCCCTGGGGGGCTTTGTCTGCTCTAAATGCACCTGAAGGCCCCTCAATAAATGAACTGCTTTTTATTCCTTTGATTTTACCTGGCCTCTGTTTTTAGGCAGCCCCAAAAAGGCACCAGAGTCCCTCACACATCAGAGTTTAGAGAGTTTGCAGGTTGGGAGGGGGCACAGGGAGGAATTCCTCCTGCAGCCTCTCACTCCTGGAAGAGCCCCACGAGCTCCAAAACCACCTCAGCTTCTCCTGCTCCTCGACCTGGGAGTTCCTCCAGGACCAGGCAGCAATTCCTGCCTGGAGGAGACAGCAAAAATCCCTCCCAGCAGCTGGCAAAGCTCCCCCAGGGCCCTGAACACCTCCAGGGGTAAAGGAGCAGCTCTGAGGCTTCCAGGGGCTCGCAGGGTTTGGAGAGGCTGCCCCATGCCAGGAGGGAGATCGGGCTCATTTGTGCCATGATGTGATGGAGACCAAGCCTGGGATGAAGCTGAAAACCCCCCAAAAAAACCCCAGGTTCACTTGGGGGAAAGCAGGGAGATGGCAGGGATGGGATGGGGGAGCTGGAGAGTGGGAATAAAACCAGGCAGGGCTTTTTGTGGGGGCAGAGCGGGAGGGGATGAGCAGCGCCAGGACCCGGGGGATGCAGGGAGGGAGGGAGGGAGCATCCCGGGGGATGCAGGGAAGCTGCTCGGGAGCCTCTGGGCTGCTCTGGCAGCTCCTCACCTTCCCGGGAGCCCCGAGGCTGCCCAGCCCCGCTCAGGGGGGCACCGGAGTGACCGCACACCCCGGGAGTGACCAACACCTTCCCGGGAGTGACCAACACCTTCCCGGGAGTGACCAACACCTTCCCGGGAGTGACCAACACCTTCCCGGGAGTGACCACACACCCCGGGAGTGACCGCACACCCCGGGAGTGACCAACACCTTCCCGGGAGTGACCAACACCTTCCCGGGAGTGACCGCACACCCCAAGAGTGACCGCACACCCCGGGAGTGACCAACACCTTCCCGGGAGTGACCGCACACCCCGCCAGGTGTGGTCCAGCCCCACCACCAGCACAATCCTGGCATCCCCAGTGCCCCCAGTTCGGGGAGCAGGAGCTGCCCAGTGTCCCCAGCGCTGCCCAGTGTCCCCAGCATCCCCCAGGCACGGCCCCGCTCGCACTCGCCGAGCGGAGGGAGGCACTCGCGGAGGCTCTGAATATTCATGAGGTGCAGGTTGCTCGATAATCACGCCTGAGAAACGTCCAAATATTTACACAAACAAACCTCCACTCAAAGGAACCTTCTGAAAACAGCCCTAATCTCTGCGGTGCCTTAATGGGGGCCACCTGCAGCAGCCCGGGCTGAGCCGGGCTCGGGGCTGGCACAGGCTCCGGGGTGGCCACCAGCCCCTCCAGCCCCCCTCGCCACCCTGCAAAGGGGACGGGCTGGGAAGGGACAGGAGGTGCCAGCCCTGGTGGCAGCAGTGACCCCGGGGTGAGGACAGCCCCGCTCCCTGTGCTGGCTGGGAACTGGGATTTTCCCTCTCTTGGGACTGGGAAATCCAGGGGCAGAGGCTGCGGGAGGGAGGGATCCCCGAAGGAATGGGGACACATGAGCACAGCCAAGCACTTCCCGTGCTCCATCTTCCCCAAATTCCTGCACGCTCATCTCTCATGTCCCATCCTTCCCAAATCCCTGCAAACACGTCTCCTGTGTCCCATCTTCCCCTAATTCCTGCACACACACCTCCTGTGTTCCGTGATTTCCCAAATCCCTGCACACAGAGAGTGAAACCTCTGCCCTGCCAGGATTAGGAAACTCCATTACCCAGGTATCAGAAATCAAAGTTTGTTCCATCTTCTCCAAATCCTTGCACACTCATCTCTCATGTCCCATCCTTCCCAAATCCCTGCAAACACATCTCCCATGTTCCATGATTTCCCAAATCCCTGCAAACCCCTCCCATGTCCCATCCTCCCCAGTCCCTCCACACTCATCTCCCATGTCCCATGTTCCAGGCTCCGAGGGAAGGGCCGGTGTCACCCGGTGCCAGCCTTGTCCCTGTGGGTGCAGGCTGACTCTGCACTCTGTGCTGCCATCTCCTCCAGCTCTCCCTTTGCTGAGCAGCTCCTCGGGGCAGCTCTGAGGGCCTGGCTCTCCCCTGGTGTCACAGCTCCCTCTCCCTGTGCAGGGGACTGTCCCCAAAGCCCGTGGCTCCAGGGTATCAGAGTCCCTGTCACCTCATGGGAGGCCAAATTCAAAACCTCTGCCTTGCCTCCATCACCCAAGGACCAGGAATCAAAGTTCAGATCCCAGGTGCAAATTTCCTTAAAAGAAAAGCCTCCTGTCACTGAAGCTCCCCAGGAAAGCACCCGAGGCCCTGCACCCTCCCAGGGAGATTTCGGGAGCCCGGAGCCACAAGAATGATTCCATGCAGAGGAGATCCCAGAGCTGCATTTCCACTTTGTGGAGTTTTCTGGAAGGAGTTCAGCAAAGCCCAGGGAAGATGAGTTTTTCCTGCTGCTGCAACAGTTGGGAGAGCTGGGCTGCAGGGAATTTTATCCTTTCCTTGCCTCAACAGGACTGAGAGGTGCCAGAGATGGGGAGAGAGCAGGGACAGACCCCCACAAGTTCTCTGCTGTTGCTGAATCCCTCGGGGATGCTCCAGGAGGGAATCAGAGCCTGCCCCATCAGCACAGCACGTTATTAATAGTGCACAGAGCACCAGGGTCCCCACCTCAGCCCCTGGGGACTGGAAACTGGAACGTGCCCTGGCTGGCTCTGGGGAGCTGATCCTGAGAGGGAATGGGGCAGCTCTGAGCTGGGCAGGGGTGGGCACAGGAAACCTCCAGCAGCTGCCCCAGGGCACTGCCAGGGGGGCAGGCAGGGCTGGACACCAGGTTTGGGCTGCTCAGAGCACAGCCCTGCCACAACCCCCAGCCAGGGCTCATTTCACCAAGCAAAGCCCTTTCCAGAGAGAAGAAATCCTCCTTTAGAGACAAAAACCCCCTTCAGAGACAAAACCCTCCTTCAGGGACAAAAAACCTCCTTCAGAGACAAAACCTCTTCATCCTGGCATCACCTCAGCCCCTGGTCAGGGGTGGCTGTGGGGTCCCTGGGGACACAGCCCCGTGAGTGGTGCCACACGTGGCCCTCAAAAGCCAAACCCGTGTTCTGCCCGTGTTTATTTACAAGAAAAGGACGCAGCAAAGAGTCCCCGAGGGCCGATCCCTGGGCAGTGCCAGCTGGTGCCAATTTGCCACCTCCCCTCCCGTGCAGGTCCAGCTGTGCCCACCCTCAGGGGATCCCAGAATATCCCAAGCTGTGCTGGAGCTTCCACAGGGAGCACGAGCAAAGGTGGGGACAGAAATTCCAGCACAGCTCGGGCCAGGAACTCCTGGGAGCAGCGGGGAGAGGCTGGATCTGCTGTCACCTGCCTCAGGTGACAAACGGGACAAAGGCAGCGCGGTGCGTGTGTCCGCACGCCTGTGCCCGAGCCGGAGCATCCCTGTCCCCATCCCCAGCCTGTGACAAAGGGGCAAAAGCTCCTCTGCTCCTCTCGGGGCTCGGCTCGGCTGCCGAGCTGCCCCCAGCGCTATTGTCCCTTGCGGTGACCTTGTGCGAGCGCCGGCTGCTGCAGCCACGGCACGGCTCGGGAGCCGGGGAAAGCCACGGATCGGGTTTAGGCAGCACAGAGCCCGGAGCTGCCCCTCCGCCTCCCTCAGCCCCGCTGCGATGGGGACAGGGCAGGGATGGGGACAGGGATGGGGACAGAGACGGGGATGGGGACAGGGATGGGGACAGGGACAGGGACGGGGACAGGGACGCGCCGATGCTCCGGCTCCCTCCCGGGCAGGTGCCCGCCTGTGACAGTGGCAGCCACGTCACATCTCCCGGGCTCACGCTGCAGCTGCCACATCCTGGCTGGACCAGCCCCTTCCCCATCGCCGCCTGCAGCGGCATTTGGGGAAATTTGGGCTGATCCAGCCCCCAGAGCCTCCCTGTCCTGCATCCCTGCCCGACCTTGCAGCCCTTCCTCAGCATCCCAAGCAGCCCCGAGCGAGGCCAGCCTGCACACCAGGGGGGTGGCACCACCAAAAACATCTCCTGCTCGCGGTCCCGGGGGAAACATCGCGCTGGCACCGCTGCCAGGAGCCCGGGGAAGCGCTGGTGCCCCCAGCACCGGGCAAAGAGCGCTCCCAGCACATCCGCAGAGGCTCTGGGCACGGAGAGGTTCCCAGAGTGGATGGGAAAGGAGGAGACAGAGGAGAAATGTCCCTCGTGTCCCTGCTGCCAGCAGTGCCAGTGATCCCAGCATCCCCAGTGATCCCAGCACCAGGGCCGGCAGCCTCCTGCCCCATTGCTGTGTCCAGCCCGGTGCAGGGAAGGGTCTCCAGGCTCTCCTCTCCTCTCCTCTCCTCTCCTCTCCTCTCCTCTCCTCTCCTCTCCTCTCCTCTCCTCTCCTCTCCTCTCCTCTCCTCTCCTCTCCTCTCCTCTCCGGACGGCTCCAGCCCTTCCCTCCTGGATCCGAGCCCGGGGCCAGCAGGACTGGAGCATCCCTGGGGCAGGAGGGGCTGGCCCGGGGCTGGCCGTGCCCCCAGCTCTGCTCCCAGGTGAGGCCGCCGCTCCTGCCGGCCCTTCCCAGCCCCGCGAGGGACAGAGCCAGCCAAGGTCACCCAGAAGGGCAGTGGCAAGGAGGATTCACGCCAGAGCTCGGGAGGTCCCTGCTCACTCCAGAGCCCCCCGGGCTGTTTTGGCGGCTCCTGGCTCCGTCCAGGTGTCATCTGTTCCCTCCAGCTCACCCCGCCTCCTCCACGGACGCCCTTTGGTGTTTTTCCTTTGCATGACATCACCCGGCTCCTGATCTGCTGCCAGCTCTGCCTCCAGAGCGGACCCTTTGCTGCCTGGGACGGAGAGATTGGGCCGAGGGCGGTGCTGAGCCTCCGCAGACCTGCCCTGCCCTGCCCTGCCCTGCCCTGCCCCGCCCGGGAACAGCCACAGCCACAGCCCAGCCCAGCCCAGCCCAGCCCAGCCCAGCCCAGCCCAGCCCTGCCCTGCCCGGGGACAGCCACAACCACAGCCACAGCCACAGCCACAGCCCAGCCCAGCCCAGCCCTGCCCTGCCCCGCCTGGGAACAGCCACAGCCACAACCACAGCCACAGCCCAGCCCAGCTCAGGGACAGCCACAGCCACAGCCACAGCCCAGCCCAGCCCTGCCCTGCCCTGCCCGGGAACAGACACAGCCCAGCCCAGCCCAGGGACAGCCACAGCCCAGCCCTGCTCAGCCCGGCCCTGCCCTGCCCTGCCCGGGGACAGCCACAGCCCAGCCCAACCCAGCCCAACCCAGCCCAACCCAGCCCAGCCCAGCCCTGCTCCAGCCCTGCTCAGCCCAGCCCTGCCCGGGGACAGCCACAGCCGGGTAGGGAGGGATGCTCTGAGCCCAGCACGGGGATTTTGGGCAGCCTGGATGCCTCCACAGGCCGAGGATGGAGGGTGCCAGGCTGCCCCAGGGATCTGCTCCAGCAGCCACATTCCAGGAGCAGCGGGAGCGTGGCTGCCACCCCCTGTGCTGCAGCCTGAGGGCAGATGTGGCACGGTCCCTGTCACACCCAGGCTCAGCTCCAGGTGCCCGGGCCAGCCCTGGCTCTGTGCTGATGCTCTCACTCCAGCCCTACCCAGCTCCCCTTCCCGAGCAACACCAGCAGAGTTTTCCCAGTTTTCCCAGTTTCCCCATGGCCTGGGGTTCCTGGCAGCTCTGCTCTCCTTGCTCTGGTGCTGTGGGGTGGGAAAGCCCCAGCCCAGCCTGCTGGTGACACCTCACCTGCGCAGGAGAGGGAGGACACTGCCACCCCTCAGAGCCCAGAGGGACGGCCAGCTCAGCCACCAGAGCAGGGACACTCCATGGCAAAGGCACTGTCCAGCCCAGGCCAACTCAGACTGAAAACAGGGGCTCAGAGACACCTAAAAACCTGCAGATATGGACCAGCCATGGCCAGGGCAGCGTGAGCAGCTCCAGGCAGCCCCAGCTCCCCAAAAAACCTGCAGATATGGACCAGCCATGGCCAGGGCAGCGTGAGCAGCCCCAGCTCCCCCAGGCCAGGGCTCCAGACTCTGCACAGCACAGGTGTCACCAGCTCTCTCCCTCTTGGCTCTCTGTGTCACAGCTCCCATCTGACACCACAGACTCAGAAAGCTCCTCCCAGGCCCTCTCATCTCCTCAATTTGCTCGCTTCCTCCCGGTGTGAAATGACAAGAAACAGCTTCAGCCCCCTGATCCCATGGGGAAGGGTGAGGGTGGGGATCAGCCTTCAGCAGCACCTGGAGATGGGGGTGGTTTCCTTCCCCAAGGTCTGGACCCTCCCCAAACACACTGAATGCTTAAAAACCTGGCAAAAAAAATCATGTACAGCACTCCTTGCACTTGTCCTGGGACCTCCTGGCTGGGCCAGAGCCCCGTGGAGGGGAGAACAGGGAGAGTCCAGGGTAGGCACAGTCCTGTCCCCCAGGAGAGACCCCAGGCATGGCCCCCCCGAGCCTGAGGAGCTCTTTGAGGTGGCAGCTGGAGCAGCCAGCCCTGCTGGTGACCCCAGTGCCCCCAGAGCCCCCAGAACGTGGGCAGAGCCTGGGGCACCCTGGGCACAGCTCGAGCTGCTGCCTGCCAGCCTCCCCTGAGACCAGCACCAGTCCCAGCCCGAGCAGAGAGTGGGGACAGGGACAAGGGACTCCCAAAGTGGAGCTGGGAACAGCCAGGCCCCATCCCCAGCCAGGGCAGTGGGAGCCAGGCTGAGCCTGGCCAGGCTCAGGGCCCCTGGCACACGTGGGACACATGGGACACGTGGGACACCGAGCCAGCCCTCCCTGCCCGCTGCCACCACCCCGGGACAGCTGAGGACAGGTCCCAGCCCCTCCTGGAGGGCACATCCCAGGCTCAGGCACTCCCACCCAGCCTGGGTGTTTGGACAGCTCCTGGGGAAGGGCTTCCCTCTGGCACCGAGAGGAGAGGAGAGGAGAGGAGAGGAGAGGAGAGGAGAGGAGAGGAGAGGAGAGGAGAGGAGAGGAGAGGAGAGGGAGAGGGAGAGGGAGAGGGAGAGGGAGAGGGAGAGGAGAGGAGAGGAGAGGAGAGGAGAGGAGAGGAGAGGAGAGGAGAGGAGAGGAGAGGAGAGGAGAGGAGAGGAGAGGAGAGGAGAGGAGAACATCTCTGAATGAATGATTGGGTGTGACTGACACTGCCCCAGGCCAGGGCAGGAGGGAGATCATTCATTGCAGCAGCTCAGCCCACTGCACATCAATCTCCATTCATCCCAATCCCTCCTTCCCTTCCATTTCTGCAACATTTACTGATTTTCCCCGCTCCTCGCTGCAACAAACTGAACTGCAGCCAGCTGCCTCCTCCAAGGGCTCCCTCTGGTTATTGGCAAATTAAGTTCTTCATCAAGCCCTGGTAGCAGAGCTGACAAGAGGCTCCAGGACAGCCCAGCCTGGGGGAGCTGCTGGTGGCTCCCAGCCCCAGGGCTGAGCTCAGAGCTCCTGGACAGCTCAGAGAGGCCAGGGCACGTCCAGCCTGGGAACCAGAGGGCTCCAAAGGCTGCCGTGGGGGCAGCAGGTCAGAGCCAAGCCCAGCACGAGGTTCCAGAGCACAGGGAGGGTTTGTGAAATCTCCTGGGCAGGGCAGGAGCTGCCTGGAGCCAGAGCTCAGGAGCAGAGGCTCCTGTGTGGTTGTGTTGGCAGCAGCCACTGCTCCCACATACCTGAGGCAAGGGATAAACTTTGCTTTTTGCCTCCTCTCACAGCCTTGCTCAGCAGTTTGGGAGCTTTCTCGTGCACTTTCGAAGAAATGCCAGTGCTGTTTGTGGAGAGTGCCACGGCTGAATTATCTGCCTCAGCAGCCACAGAGGGAGAGCAGAGGGGGGTGCCCCTGCCACCTCCTCAGCCCCGGGCACAGGGGACACTCAGCCAAGCCACCAGTGAGAGCTGACACTCCTCAGCCACTCCAAACATCACAGTCCATTGCCAGCAGCCCATTCTCACCACCACTGAACAAAGCTGTGCAGAGTGAAAGGAAAAACCAGTGGAAGAAACAGAGGAAAGCTCATAAACCAGTGAAAAACATCGAAAGGACTCAATAAAAATATCAGCTGAGAAAAAGCAAATCCTTGCCAAAACCAAGTCGAAGACACTGTGGGTGTTTTTTCCCCACAGTGTTTCAGATTGACCCTAGGAGGGAGCTGCCCCAGGAGCTGAGGGTGCCGCTCATCCCCAGGCCTGGAGGTGCTGCTGGAGCCTCCTCTGCTGCCCTGCCCCAGGAGGCTGAGGAGGGAGGAAGGGGAGGAAGGCCCCGATCACCCCTGGAGCCTGGAAGGGCAGAGCAGCTTCTCTCCATCAAGCCACGCTCATCCCAGCTCCAGGGACAGCGGGGGGATGTGACACTGGCAGAAGGATGCAGCTGGCCCCAGAGGCAGCTCCAGGAGGAGCAAAGCTCAGCCCCAAACGCTGGATGTGACAAGGGAGGGCTCTCCCAGCGTGTCCTTTAGCTGGCACAGCCTCACGCTGCTTTCCTCCCCCACAGGCAAGAAAGTCTCCCGCAGGCAGTGAGTAACCAGGCACAGGAGGGGAGCGCGGCCTCCGGGAGCATCACCAGCAGCAGTCCCACAGAGAAGGGTGGAAATCACCTCCCCAGAGCTCAGCCCTGGGCCTGAACACATTCCAGAGCAGCCAGATCCCAGTTTCCTGCTGAGCACTCCGGCGATTACACACAGGGGTGATGTTGTTTAGGAGGATTAAGCGTTCCCAAGAGCCACGGAGGGAGGCGGGTTTTGTCCAGTCATAAACTTGAGCACGGCAAAGGCACCACTCCTGGCACAGCATCCACCCCAACGCTCCTGGCTCACCCAAAAACCACAGCCCAGCCTCCTCAGAGGGCTGTGCCCAGCAGCAGCACAACTCCCAGGAGGAAAAGCCACAGGGAATGAAAATCTGATCAAAGATAAAGCCTCAAAGTGACTCTGTCCTAGGCAGCCACATCCCGGCCTGGCCAGGGATCCTCTCATTTCTCCAAACCCCATTCCATTTATGAGCCACACAACCACCAACTGCAACACCCAGACCACAAACAGCCTGGGAAACATCACGGCCCAACCACAACAAAAGGCAAAATGACAAACGTTTAAATCCAAGTTACTCACTTTCCCAGGGCTCCCGAGTGCCTCTACACAAACGTGCACACAAAGGAAAATGGACTTCCAAGCCCACAGAAAACTCTTCTTCCGGAAAAAAACCCACCCCCTACCCCCCCCCAGCCTGGCTCCTGCTCATGCAAGAGCTGCTGAGGAAGGTGAGACACAGCCAGAATGCAAAAATGGTAGCCCAGCTCCCAGGCAGCAGCTCCCTGTGCTGGCCACCACCTCCCCGGGGAGATGAGGTGGGAAGGGGCTGGGGGATGCTCTGCAGGTAACTCACCTTCCACAGTTGCAGTGACAAACTCGGTCCTCCCCTCTCAGATGCGGTAGGATGTAATTGTGAAATCTGTCCAACAACGCATTCATGTCCATCAAGCAAGCTATTGCCTGTAAGAGCCCACAACCAAGGCATCTGGTCAACTCTGGATGATGGAATAAAACATTGACTCCAGTTTGATTGCCAGAGACTGAAGCAGTCATCAAGAAAAGAATCGTTGGTGTTCGGTGGGGCACACACAGCACTCACACACACACAGAGGTGCCCAGGCTGAGGGACAGTGCGGGGGAAAGGTGGAAGGGAGCGAGGGAGGGGGGGGGGGATGGAGGGGAGGGAGATAAGCAAAAATCTCTTACCATAACGATAGAGGCGCCCAGGATCATGAAAATCATGGTGTTTGCATTCATGGACATCAAGAGGGAACGGCCAGCGGTCGGGTCCGTGCGCCCCCAGCCCGCGGAGGGCGAGCGGCGGCCGCGCTATTCCGCAGAGCCGAGCGCGGGGCGCATCGCGCTCGCTGCCCGCACGCTGCGGTGCGGCGGGGGGCGGCGGGGCGGCGGGGCGCCCCCCGCGCACACACACGCACTCCCCCGTGCCGGGGATGCCGCGGGCTCCCGAGCCCTGCCCGCGTTATTTTTTTATTTTTCTACGACGAACGTGAGAGGTATTAAAAAAAAAAATAAAATTTAATTTTTTTTTTTTTTTAAAAATCAAAATTAAAAAAAAAATAAAAATGAAAATAATAATTCCACCCCCGCCGCTTGCCCCGGGCTCCCCCCGGCCGCGGTCGCGGCGGGTGCGCGGCTCCGGGAGCGGGCACACGCCGGTACAAGCACAGCCTTCATGCAGCAACTGGGAAGCGAGGCAGCCAAACCCGGGGTGGGGGGGGAGGCTGGGGGAGGAGGAGGCAGGCTGCAAAAAAATCACCCACTCCGGGGGAGCCTCATCGCATCCTCTCCGCCGACCCTCCCCAAAATCATCCCCGCTGCCAAATAAAAATCGGAAATAAAAAAAAAAAATATTAAAATACCCCAGCCCCCAAATCACCGCGCCCACCGTCACCCTCCCCCCAAAAATCAGCCCCACGAACCCTCCCGGCTCGGGGCTGCGCTGTCCCCGCCGCTCGCTCGCCGCCGGCAGCCCCCGGCCCAGCCCCTCCCGGGCGCGGGTGGCTCCGCGCCGCCGGCCGGCCCCGCTCGGGGGAGGGATGCGGGATGCAGGGGAGGGATGCGGGATGCAGCGGGGGGGAAGATGCGCCCAGGCAGCGCCGGCCGCCCCCTCCCCACCCCGGGCATTTACCTACGTGGGGAGGCGCTGCTCCGGGAGCGGCTCATGGCGAGCGGCGGCGGCGGCAGCTCTGCGGGCCGGCCCTGCGGGGCTCCCCCCGCCCCGCAGCCGCACGCGGAGCCCCGGCAGCGGCGCTTGGCCGCGTTTCCAGAGCCACACGCCATCCTCACCCCGCCCTTCCTCCGCCCGGGGTCGGCCCCGGCCCCTGTCGCCGCCCGCGGGCTCTGCCCGGCCCGGAGCCCCCGCTCCCTCCGCCCGGGGGTCCGGGCACGGCCGCGGCCGGGGGTGCGAGCCCCGGGCTCCGCCGCGCCCCCGCGCATCCCTCGGCGCCTCCCTCCGCCGGCTCTGCCCGCACGGACCGCGGGCACCTCGCGGGGTCCCGGCCCCGAGCCCCGGGGGCACCCAAAGGGCAAATCCCAGCAATTGGGAGCAAATCCCAGCTCAGCTGCAAATCCTCCTGCACTCGGCCCCGGGAGAGGCTGGGGCGGTGCAGAAGGACCCCGGCACTTTGGTGACACGGAGAACTTCGTGCCATCCACCAAACCCTGAGGGTCGCGCTTCAGATCTGCACGGCTTTGTCCCAGCGTGGTCAGCCCAACTCAGACCACGTTTAGGAGCTGCTGGGAAAATGAAAAGAAAAGGAGTGACCGGCCGATAACTTTTTGCTTGTTTGGTTGTTGTTCCTTTCCCAGCAAACGCGGCGAGGGGCAGGAACGGAAACGATTGCAGCCACCACGTGGGAAATGCGTGGA
Organism: Eopsaltria australis; assembly: GCA_034509425.1. Taxonomy (NCBI): domain Eukaryota; kingdom Metazoa; phylum Chordata; class Aves; order Passeriformes; family Petroicidae; genus Eopsaltria; species Eopsaltria australis. The sequence goes on along the minus strand of JAVTVJ010003099.1, from coordinate 32,178 downwards.
GCTGAGCTTGATGTCCTGCAGTGCCTTCACCTCCCAGCCCTCTGCCTTCCTCAGGGTGAGTTTCTCCTCGCTAGAACCCAGTTATTCATTTTTTCGGGGCTTCTCAGGGTGACCAAGGCAGAGTTTGCTGGTGCTGGGTTTTGCATTTTTGCATATTTGTTTTCCTCCTGCTCCTCAGGCCACAATCAGCCTTCTTATGTAATGACTCGTGTTATATAAACTCCATTCTTCAAGGAACAGTCATTAACCTACTACTGGGTATTGAAAATACCAAAATACTGCCACACAATTAAAACCACTAAATGGTGTCCTCAAATTAGAGCACAGATTGCATCGCAGATTTTTTAATTTTTTAAATTTTTTTTGTAGTTTTTTTTAAAATTAAACCACACACATGAAACATTGACAAGCCAGGCTCTTCATGCTAAGGAGCAGCAGGGCTGGGAAGGCACCTCTTGCATCCTGCACAACCTTCTGCCCAGAGCTGCTTCTTACTGAGCTCAGAAGTGGATTCTGGCATGGAAGTGCAGAGCTCAGAGAAGATGCAGCTGCTTACTCTGCCGGTTGTGGGAAACAAAAGCGTTCCTGAAGTCACAGCTGAGTAAAACCACAGGAGGGAACAGTTTGAAGAGGAGTCTCAGGGGATTTTGTGGAACTGAAGTTTTCCCAGTCAACATCCCTGAGCTCGCAGCGCTCCCACAAACCTGGCTGGGGCAGCTCTCGCTGGGCTCGAGGCTCTGAGGAGAGATTTTGGCTCAGGTGAAGCCATTTCCCTCACTGCTTTTGGAGCACAAATCCTGCCTGGCTGCTGGAGATCCCAAAAATCCCTGTTCTGATCAATCCTGGCTGCTGGAGATCCTAAACCTCTCTGTCCTGATCAGTCCTGGCTGCTGGGGATCCCAAAAATCCCAATCCTGATCAATCCTGGCTGCTGGGGATCCCAAAAATCCCTGTCCTGATCAATCCTGGCTGCTGGAGATCCCAAAAATCCCTGTCCTGATCAATCCTGGCTGCTGGGAATCCCAAAAATCCCTGTCCTGATCAATCCTGGCTGCTGGAGATCCCAAAAATCCCTGTCCTGATCAATCCTGGCTGCTGGGAATCCCAAAAATCCCTGTCCTGATCAGCCCTGGCTGCTGGAGATCCCAAAAATCCCTGTCCTGATCAGTCCTGGCTGCTGGGGATCCCAAAAATCCCTGTCCTGATCAACCCTGGCTGCTGGATACACATATGTATTTTTGTGTGTATAAATGTGGATCTCAAAGGCAAGGACCCCATAAAATCCCATATAAACTGAGTTTCATTGGGGATTTCAATGCTAATGAAGCATATGGAGAAAAAGCATTTCTATAAATCATACATTTTTCAGTAACCTGCAAGTTAAATGAGAAGTGACAAGAGTTCCAATTAATCCATGAAAAGGACTTTGCTGTAAATCCCCATAAACACACAAACCACAGGTTCAAACATCCCGTGTGGGGTTTTTCTGCCTTTCTATGAAATAAAAACCAAGAACTCTGGATAGAATGAATCAAGTTGAAAGTAGAAAACATTTCCAATAAGTTTCACCTCACCACCGAGCAGCTTCAGTGCTGGGGAAGGAAAACTGCTCCAAACACAGCCCTGGGCTTGCTTGGAATGTCTTTTTAAATGGATCAACCAAAGCAGCTCCTCCAGAACCATCTCCTTCCTTTGGCTGTAAATATCCCCATGGAAACAGAGATGGTATCAGACAAACGAGGAGGAGCAGAAATCCTTCAAACTCCAGGAATAAAACGGGCCAGGAGCAGGCAATTGGAAAAGAAACACCCTGCAAACCTCACAAGTGCTGCTCCAACTCCCCACCCCCTGCTCGTTCTGATCTCCACAGGATTCCTGCTTTAGGTGTTTTTAACAGCCAAAACCCCCCCCAGCACAGGTAATTCTGGGTTATTAAACATCCCCAGCACCCAAGGATGATGCACTGACCCATTTGGACTCTGGCCAGGCCAGGCACTGAGCTGGCAGAGGGCTGAGTCTCACCACAAAGCACAGGCAGCCCCAGCTCCCAGGAGTGAGAGGTGTAAGGTTTCTGGGAGGCTTTGACTCAAACCTCAGCAGCTGCAGCTGCCAAGAGGCATTTCCAGCGTGGATTTGCACTTTTCAGCTGTGGAACCTGAAATGAGGCTCTTTAATGTGGTTTTTGGGCTCCCTGAAAGAGGTTAAGCAGCATCACCCCAGGGCTCACTGCAACAGTGCCAGGGTTGGCTGCACTGAGGGGGAACGTGGGCATAAACTGAAAATATTGGCACCAAATTCCTGCAAAAGAAACCTAAGGAAAATGAGGAGATTCCTGACAGCTGGCAGAGGCCAGTGACAGAATGAGAAAAGCCAGGAGCACAAACACTTCCAATGTGATGTTTGTGAAGCTGTCCTCAGGTATCCCAGTTTTAAAGAGCCTGCTCTGCTCCAAACCATTCACAGGAGCCTTTACAAAACCAACTTTCAGGATTTTCTCTTGCCTGAAAGCAACAACACTCCACCAGTCACACTCTGAAAGTGGAATCATTTGGTTTGTTTTCACTTCTCTCAGTCTGAGCAGACAGAACTCTGAGCTTTTGCTCTGTTTGTATTCACACCCCCATTCTCTGGGGTTTGACCTGTGTTTACTTTTGCTGTAAGGGAGGAAAAAGCTTCCATTCAGAACTAATTTGGTTAAAAAAAATAACTTTAAATTATTTCTGTTGACAGGAGTTTGCCCCATCTTACCTAAATCCAGTTAAAGCCTCGCAGTCTCGGTCACCTCACACAAATATTCCATGTTTTACCTCAAGAAGAACAGCCACACTTCCTCAGCTTCTATTTTGAAAACAGGACAAACTTTCAGGTTTTTTTATTTTTATTAGATGCTTCCAACTTTATAGCTAATAATATACAGATACTCAGTTTTTTCATTGTTCCATTCACATCCTCACAGAGTTCAGCCATTCTGTCACATTAAAATAAAAAAAAAAACAAAACCCAAAAAAGCACAACTGAAATAAAATAAATCCATTATAAACTTATATTCAAGAAACATTCTCTTTATAATTAAAAACCTACTCATAATAATTAAAGTAGGATTTAAAGAAAAAAAACTTGATTTGCATTTTTAAATAGGTGGCCTTTGTGTATATTTTTAATCATTTCATATGTACAAGCCCAACCAGTATCTCTGCCTACCTGTGACAGAATACCTGAAAAAAAACCCAAAAAAAGACACTGAAAAGGAGTTTTTTAAACAAACAAACAAACAAAACAAAAAAAAAAGATCAATGTTCGTTTTCCAGGAAAATACAGTATAATCAGAACTTGAAACACATGCTTCCCTCATCTGGATTAAGGCCTAAGAGACAGATGTGCTTTAATAAAAGCAGACAGTATGAAGAAAAGTCCTTCCACTTTTCTCTTCAAATTCCTGTAACAGCTCATCTATTTCATTTTCCATGTCTTCTGTGTGCTGTATCTGCGAGAGAAAACACACTGAGCAACCAAGCTCCAAGGATCTGATGTTTAGCAGACTGTCATAATCCCAGTTTGTTTGGTTTGCTGGGAAATCAGGCTGTACCCAGCAGGGCTTTATTGCACTTTCCTGAGACTCCCAGCATTCCCAAAGGCACAGATATTCTGGTTTCTGTTTCTCTGCAGAGCCCAGCCCACCCAAGTGGCACTTCAGGAGGACTTTGTTGAATGGGCACCATCCCCTCCTCCCCAGATATCAAACAGAGGCTCCAGAATAGCTCCAGGCACAGGGAACAGATGGCTGGAATTTCAACTCCTGAACCCTCTTTAGGCTTCTTGGATCTGGAAAGGACTTGAGACCAGAATAGATGGACTCAAAAGCAGCCTGGGATGGTGAACTCCTCAACCCTGGAGTGGAAAAGGACTCAGGGCCTTCCCTGCTCTCATCACATTGAGTGCAGCTCATTTTAATTCTAGATTTTAGTGTGGCACAATAAAATACACCTGGACAGGATGTTTTTAAGGATATTGGGATTCAGAATGCAGCTCTCACTTTTAAACCCCACCTAACCACAACTGGTTTGAAAGGAGTTCACTCTGCAAACCACGAGCTCAGTTAAATTCACCCAGCGACCCAACAGCTCCGAAAAGAAGCAGAATGTGGGAATTGTGGAAATTTGCATCTTGACATGGATTTTACTGGAACAACTGCAAAATGCAGGAGATTTATGGAGCAGCAAGCAAAGCCCAGCCCCTGAGCAGCCTGGGCACCCCCAGGATCCCTGATTTTTCCCCTTTACTTACACACTGGCAGAGCTCACAGATAAGGAAAGCCCCCAGCGTTGCCTCCTCGTGGTTGTCCTGGATGTCCACGTTGATCACATGGACAGGCTGACACGTCTCCTGCTCTCTGGAGTTTAAATCTGTTCAAAACAAAACACAGCAGCAAAACTTTGGGTTGGAATGGGACCATATTGTACAGAAAGCAGTAGCAAGATTTTTAAAAATACACAGGTGTTGTCACATTCATCTTTTCCACAGTATTTTTTAGAATTTATTTAATATTGGCATAATAATCTCTTTTATTTCAACAAACAAGAGGTGGATTTTGGAAACAAAATCATTCAGATTTGTGAAAGGGTCATGGCAGTTTATTTGCCCTGCTCAAAAGAAGTTATCGCTCCTCTTACTCTGACAATCTTTAAGTCTCAAAAGTCAAGAAAGATTTTGGGCTTCCTCACTTGGAGAGTTTTAATTGCTGATTTTTATAAAAAGTACTGTACATTCAACAGTCTGAATGTTCCACTGCAAGATGAACTCCTGCAAGCTAAGCACTGACAGTCACATTAGAAAATTCTACTTTAATGTTTTTCATTTACTAACAAGGGTGCAGGGGTAAAAAAACCAAAACATTTTTCCTACAAGTGCACACACGTGTTACTGCTGTGCCTCCCTAACACATCCTCCCTTCTACATCCAGTTTTTAACCCAAAAGTTGCTCTCTGCACCTTCATTCTGGCAAACCTGTTTAAAAATACCACCTTTCACACCCAGAGCCATTTGGGCCAAGGGTGAAGGGCATTGAGAAGGGAGAGAGCTGGAAAATTTGCAAGTGGTTGCTCTTCACCTCCCTCCCATCCCTCTAGAAACCAGAGTGGGAGCTGCTTTCCACCTGGACAGGCTGGAGATGCCCTCAAGGAGCAGGGCAGCTCTCAGAACTGCCCAACACATTTCAAACCCTTCACCTGACTATTCAGAACCCTGGAAAACCCCAAAATGGTCCTGTTATTGTGCCATGACCACTGAAGAGGCCAAGTGACACCCCTGAAGTTCTGTGGCTGACACCAATTCCTTTGGGTGGTTTTTATGGAGGGAACTCCTCAAACCTCACCCAGGCTGCACCCAGCAGTTCCAGAGACACAAGGTTCTCCCCCAGGAATGAACAGAGCTCCTGCTGGAGCCCCATGGCTCTGAGGGAGCTCCCACCCATGCCCTGGGCCGTGTCCATGTGGAGCTGAGACCCTTCTGGAACATCTCTGACTCATTTGAGGGCAGGGCTGGGCACATTTGCAGTGCTCACCACGCTCAAGGAGCTTCCCCACCTGCACAGGAGGTGTTTCATGGGATAAACCTGGGAGCTCACGGGGAGCCTGCAGGGAAGGGAGGGGAGCTGCACCACGAAGGCACCTCAGACTTGTTTTTTCCATCAGCTCAGACTTGTTTTTCCACCAGTTCATCCCAATTTGTTCAGTTTTTGAGATCCACGAGCACTTCCAAACCAAACACGGAGTTTCTATAAATTTCTGTATGTGCACACACACTCTGTGTAGCCACCAGCACCTTGCTGGGGGACAAATGCTCAGCTGTCACTTCTCTGGTGCATAAATCTACATCAATAACTGCAAGCTCTTGTCCTCACTGCTGTTCCAGGAGTTGGAGACAGAGATGGCTCCAGATTTGTGAAGAACTTCAGGGAAGAGGAAAAAAAAAACCCACTCAAAGTTAACTTGGTTTATCAGTTCAAGCTCCTTACCTTCTACTACTTGATCATAGACTCTTTCTTCACACGTTAGGATCAAATCAAAAACGTCTTTGCAGTTCTGGAATCTTTCTGGTCGTGGCTTGATTCTCTTATTTCTGTCCAACATGTGCAAAATTCCATTCTGTGTGTATCTGAAGTGGCTTGAGTTAAGTATCTTTACTTGAAGAGAAGTCATGGTTTTGAGCAAACGACCAGCACAAGTTCAATTGTTACTGTATCATTAAAATAACATATTTTCTGTTTGCAGATCTAAAGATCAGTGACCACTAAAGAGATTCCTGAGCTGAGTGTGATCCCCACCATGCAGCTGCTGCTCACAGACCTGGCAGTGCCACCACAGCTTTCAAAGGCCCTCAGAAGGACAACTTCTCTTGGGCAACTATTTTTATACCCAGAAATGCTGCAAACCCCCAGCCTGAGCAGGATGTCCTACATTCCCTTCAGCCACTCTTCAAAGGCCATTTCGAGGTGTTTCAGGTGCCCCCTGCACTAAGCCCTACCTGAAATGTGGATTTATGCAACTGAACCTCCAAGGGAAGCCAAAGAAACCACAGAAACACATCCCATAAAAATATCCCGAGATGCATAAATGGCAGGGAATGAAGAAAAACACGATTTTCTGCCTGTCAGGGCTTCATCACTGTGTGAAAGGAATCTGTGATGCTGCCTGGGAGCTATATTTATGCTGTGCTGTAACCTTGAGGCTCTGATTTTACATCCTGGAGCCCCTTTTTGGGCAGGATTCTCTAATCCCACTGTTTGCCACCCTCGTGGGATGTGCAGTTTCATCAGGAGCACTCCAGGCTTGGCTGCCACAGGAATCTGCAGGCTTGAGTAAAACCAAACTGCCTCTGAAGGCAAAGTTTAGGGGGAAATTGGGAACACCAGGAAAGGTTTGAATTGAGAAAGCCTGGAAGGGGATGGATCTCTCCCTGACTTTAACAGAGCTGTATTTTTAGCCATCCAAGTAGATATTTTTACAATATAACAGCAAGGATAACAGCCTATAATTTCTTGAGACAACACAATTGAGAGAACAAAACAATTTCCATCATTTGTAGCAGTATGAAAGAGGTCACCTGGGCTTATTTCCTTGCTGAAAAGGTGACAGACACGTATTTCTTTTCAGAAAACACTCCCACTTTTGTAACAACTACTCCTATTTTTGTAACAAAAGACCAACAACTTCCTGCCTACCTTTTAGCAGGAGCTCAAATTCTACTGCCCAGATGTTCACCTGTGTGTGCTCAGGGTGCTCCTGTTCAAGCCAAACAGCCAATAAAGCTTTTAAATCCTTCAAGTGTTTAAGTTCTATTAAAAATTAAACCCAGCTTTCTACCCACAGGAGTCTACTTCATCAAACAGATTCAGTTCTTCTGCGTGTGTGCATCACTGCACTTCAGCCACCTGTAATTTCAATTTTGCACCACGAGCTGAGTGATGGGCTGTTTATCACAATTAAATGTTGTCACTTAGCCTGCCTTCTGCTGCATTTCTTTTCTCCACATCACTCCCAAGCCTTTTTTACTCATTTTTCCCAGAAGGTTGCTCCTTATATTATTAAGGAATTGTCCTTTACAGCCCAGAGCTCTCACACATCAGCACCCCTGTGAACTCTCCTGGGGTTTGTCACGCTTGGGAAAAAAAAAAACTCCACTTGGATGGAGCCATCTCAGACCTGTGGTGATTTGCAGAGCAGGAAAACGACAGCATTTTCAAAATACCATTTCCAAAATATCTGCCATTTCCAAAATGTGCCAACATCTGCCCGCGTGGCTTTGCTCAGTTGGAAGGGGAGCCCTCCCCAGGCTCTGCACTCCTCATTTCTACATCATGCAGTTCAAGAAGGGGGGGAAAAAAAAAATCCACAACATCCCACACACTTTTTTGGGTTCTCTTTTTTCCCTTTCTAGGATAAAATGTTGCTGGCATCTGTCCCCTCGCTTTCCTGAGTGAGCCTGGAGACAGAATTACGCAGATTCCCAAACCCACACAAGCTCTCTGCTTCACAGCCCAGCTCTCTGCTGCCAACTTACAGCTATTTCTCTTTTTTTCCAAGGGTCCATCTGCTTATAAAAGGAGACTGAGAGAAGCAGTTAAGATTCATGGTGCTCTCCTGGTTTGGTTGCCTGGAATCTTTTTCACCTGGAAAAAGCCAGCACTTCATTCTTTGAGTGAGGGGGTTGTGCTCTGCAAAATTGTTTCAAATGTAAAATAACTCAGCTTTTTGCTCCTTGGGAGCTCAGGTGAATGCAGATATCACAACTTATTCATGGTTTCCAGCACACTGGCAGGTGTTGGATCATTTAAGTCAAGGCTCTGCTTTCCTTCCAACAGATTTCAACTCCCTGCTCCCTGTCCTGATCCCTGCTCTCTGATCAGGACAGAATGTCCCCTGGTTTTCAGTGCTGTCACATTTTAGCCCTGCCACATTCAGGACACCAAAACACACCTACATCTCCCTTCACCTACTGCAAACTCCTGGCAGAGTAAATCCATCACATTTTTATACTGAGTCCAATTCAGATTTCACCTTTATTGGAGTAACTGTGCTAAACAGACCCACAGTGCGATGGAATTTGGGCAGGACTCAGCAGTGGAAAGGTTTGATATAAAAAGGAGATGCTGCAGCACTAAAGTTGGGTTTTTCCAACAGGCACAGCATTGCTGCTCATTCTCATGGAGAATTTCTATTACTGACTGTGCATCCTCTCCTTTTAGCTAAGGATATCCCATACCAGTGATGAAGATTCATTAAAAAAAAAAAAATTATGTGTTTAGCTAAACCCCTAAAGCTTTCACTGCTTTTGCTACCTAAAATTAAAATTCCTGTCACAGACACCAGAAATGCCTTTTACCACCCAACTGATGGGTCTGTGCTCCAGACATCTGGGTATCTACCCCTCCAAACATCCCTCATCCCTCCAAATTTATCATTATTTGTCACTGACAGGATCAAAAAAACACTTTTAGCCATGAGCACCAACCTAGAGATGGCCAAGACAGTCAAGTTTCTGTCCTGTATGATAAAAGAAAAATGACCTTGCTGATCCAAGTATTCAGTAAGTTTCATTTTAACTCCCCTTGAAGCTGAAGCTCACAAGTGATTTGAGCTGGAAGTGCTGGGGGATTATTTAATTATTTAGAAATTATTTCTATAGATTTAAAATTCCCATCTCTATCCCCCTGCCCCATCCCTGGAGTGTCCAAGGCCAGGCTGGATGGAGCTCTGAGCAATCTGGTCCATGCAAGGTGTTCCTGCCACGGAGAGGGGTGGAATGAGATGAGATTTAAGGTCCCTTCCAAGCCAGGCCATTCTATAAAAATACAGAGGTCAATTTATTCAACTTAAGTGGGCAAATGATATTTGCTAAAATGTACACATCCTTTTTAGGGAAAAAAAAATCTTTAAAGTAATGGCTGGCACCCTAAGCTTCTACACCTTCAAATAAATCTGATTATTCCCTTTGGTGCAGCTGCCACCATCCTCAAACACTGCATTTCTTCTTTGGGAAAAGCAGGAGCAGAGCAGAGGGCTTCTCACCCGGGCATGAATGGCATTTGCAGGTCTCTTTTCCATAAAATCTTAATTAATTTATTATTAGTATCTGCATTATAAACAGAGCCTGGCAGTTTGTCTAGAACTGGGTATTTCCTTAAATGAAATATGTGAGGGGGGTGAGGCTGCCCAACCTTCTTCCACCTTCAGAATCAGCTCCTTTTAGAGGGAATGAAGGACTGGAAAGGGGCACAGGCACCACAAACTCTGCTTTCCAAGCACAGGGGTGATGGCTGCAGGAACTGCCCTCACCCACACCCAGAGAACACAATGCCTTTCATTTGGAACTGAAACTGTGCAGTTTGGAACAAACCACAGATCGTGCACGAGTCTTTTGTTGGTCCCTAACTTAATAAAATCTTAATGCTGAAGCACTCTATGGGATTCAAATGGAAACAGAGCAGGGTGAGATGGGATATTAGGAAAAGATTCCTCCCTGTGAGGGTGGGGAGGCCATGGCACAGGGTGCCCAGAGAAGCTGTGGCTGCCCTGGAAGTGTTCAAGGCCAGGTTGGATGGGTTTGGAGCACCCTGGGATAGAGGAAAGTGTCCCTGCCCATGGCAGGGGGTGGCACAGGATGAGCTTTAAGGTCCCTCCCAACCCAAACCAGTCTGGCATTCTAAGATTCTAAAACACACCATCCAAAATGATCACAAAGCTGCTAAGCTGGGCCCCATGGCATTTCTGCAACATTTGTGCCTGCACAAACGATCTGCAGAAAACTGATTTTGTTCTTCCTAGTGAAGGACAAGCACCCAGCATTTGTAAGGATAAATCCAACTGCTCCTAGGAGCTGCTCCAAATAGAAATAACCACAGACCAGCCCTGCTCACTTCCTGAAGCCTGGCTGAGCCCCAAGGCTGAAGGGTCTGGACTCACCCACACATCAGTGAAGGCATCAAACACCTTGAACTCGAGTGCCAGACAAGACTTTGCTAGTGCTGAGCAGCTGAAATTGTATTTGGGATGAAACTGGCCATATCCAAGCTGCCAGAGGGGAAAAGAGAGGGAGTAATGGCAAAGTCCAGGGCCAAAGGGGTGGAGAAGGGATGTCACAGATGCACTGAAGGGATCACCAGAACCACAAGGGTACCAAGGACAAGATGACTCGAGGATGTGGCACATCTGAGTGTGCCACTGAACAGCTGAGTGTGCTCCATCCAAGCGTGAACTTCAAGAGGAATTTGGTTTGGATTGCTGGAATCCAGAATGTGTGATCACCTGGCAGCAAGAGGCACGGAGATGTCACTCCTGCAGTCACTCCAAGGACCAAGAGGCACGGAGATGTCACTCCTGCAGTCACTCCAAGGAGCAGCAGGTGAGCAAAGGGCTCAGGAAGGTCACACATGGCGTCGGGATGCTCCCCTCAGGTTTGGGAAGCAGCAGATTCCGAAGATGAGCAGCAAATGCAGGACTGGGAGGGGGGAAGTGCTTTGAGGAGAGAGGTCTGTGGGAAAGGATGAATCATCCCTTGCCCAGGGAAACAGGAACAGCTCAGGCAAACAGGGGCTGCAACAGCAATTTCCAAATTTGCTTCTGCTGCTGCCACCCTTTGTGCTGTGAAGCTCTGAATTTCCAGTTAGAGCTGAGGTACCTCAGACAGAGCAAACCACAAGCATTGCAAAGCCTAAATCGATTAAACCTTTTCATTGAGCACATTTGGGAAACCTGAGAACACAATCCCAGAGACAGCAGGGCCACTTTACACCAGGAGCCTGCAGAGAAAGCACCACGCTGGAGGAGCTCTGCAGGAAACATCCCTGGCTCACAATCAATGGCAGTTTAAGGAATTACAGCTGCTACCAGGAAAATGGGAATTGGTTTGGAATAAAGAAAGAAGTGAAAGCATCTCTAATGCTGGCACAGAAGTTTTGTGTTAATGGGAGGTAACTCAAAGGCAAGAAGCTTTGGCTGGCACTTCGCTCCCCTCCTTCAAACTGGGATGAAACTGCCAAGGAATGAAACCACTGCAGCTCTGAATGGATTTCACAAGAATCACCAGCCTCAGACTGGATCCTTCAGCCAGAATTCCTCAGAGCATGTTTGGGACTCACCTTGGGTAAGGAAAGAAACCTTTCAGAACACCCACAAGAGGCAGGAAGACAGAGGGTGTTTGATGTTGTTGAAAAGCATTTGCTATTAGATTGGAATCTGGAGTTTCTACCATGTCCCAAAGCTCAACCACAGGGGAAATAATATTTAAATAATATATATCCAGCTCATATATTTTTAATAATTTGATGTATTTCCTTTTAAATGTGAACGAAGCCAAGATTAAAAGCAGTGTGATCAGAAGGCAGACGAAGAAGCACTGAAAAATTGCTGCCTTTGAAACACCCAAGATTTTGTGAAGCATTTTTGTCTTACAATCCTTCATGGAGAAAAAGGGATTGGAATTCAGCCTGTGGCTGGAACTGTGTTGATTTGCAGAATGTGCCTCTTAGAAGTCTGTTTAAATCCAGTTTAAACACTTCCTGCCATCCTCATCCCTTCTCTCTATTTCTAGGAGCACTGAAGTGCTTTGAAAGGCATGGCAAGAAAGAAAATGAGACTTGTACTGCTCTGCTTTAGGAAGAAGTTTCGCCACTGACACACAAGGCCGTGAGTTCAACTATTTTTAGCTCTTCCAAGGTTAGGCTTCAAAAAAAATGGAGAAGCAAATACCCAAACCCAACCAAAAAAAACAAAAAAATCCCTCAACATATCTAAATGAAACATTCCAAAGCGGCTTCCAGAGACACAGCTCTCCTGCTGAACACTGGAAGGGCAGCTCAGGAGAGAAGCTGACAAGTGCTTAGCAGTTCAAAATCCATGAAGAAAAACCAGATGAAAATGTAAGATAAATACATGCATGAAGAGCTTACCTGAAGCAGAATTTAGGGCAGTTACTCCCCAAGACTGAGCTACATGGAAATATCACATGAGCATCCAACTTCAACATGGAGTTCACTGAGTTAAAGCTACGTCCCATCACCAGCATTATCACTACCTTTTTTGTTTTTGGACAGAAAAGAATCAGTGTCTTCAAGGGAGATGCACCAAGTTCTTCATTTCTGAAATTTTCCTTCTAACTGAAGCAGCTTTAGGAAGTTCTTGAGGACATGTTTTCCACCCTCCCCTCCGTTTTTAACTTCATGTAGCTAAGGAGCTAAAACTGGAATCCTGTCTAAAGTTAGGGAGGTCAAATTAAAAGAGGAGGTAAAAAATGTCAGGAAGAGAGCAGGAGGCCAAGCTTGCAGGGTAGGTGCAAGCTGCCTGGAAATCCTAATTAAAAATACCCCCCTATCTGTGAAAACCAGCTTTAATGTCAGGGGCACAGACACATCAGTGCTGAGGAAAGGAAAGAAACCACCAGCCATGGAGTTACTCACACTGATAAAGAACCCAGCAGCAATTCCTGCAGAATTCTGGCCAAATTTCCATTTGAACAGCTCCTGTCCCTGGGCACAACAGCAACTGCTGAAGATTTAAACTGGGTTTAAATTGAAATTGTTTAGCAAGTTTCACCCTTGACTGGCTTCTGCCTTCACTTGAAGGCAAGGCTCACCAGCAGTTTTGCTCTATTTCTGTTCCAGCTTTAAAGTCACCACCATAGAATTAGAATGAAGTCCTCAAACCCCTTCAGTGAGTTGTAAGGGGCAATTAATCATAAGGACAATTAATCCTAATGCTGGAAAGGTGGGTTACACATTCAAATACAAGGTGCTGTATTGGTACTACAGACCATGGCTGTGTCCTCCTTGAACCAGAAGCAGAATTCTCTACTGTTGTCCTAGAAATAACAGAGGAATGTTTTAAAAAGCAACGTTCAGAGCAGTGTTAAATGGTTTTGGGGCAGTCCTCGACTGGGGCTCAGGGAATTTAAATGCTACATTCTAAAAATGCAATGAGAGATGCTGATCCTTATTTTAACTCTAAGTTTGAACTGCCACATCTTAAAAGGCTTTGAAGTGCTTCCATTTTAGAGCTACTGTAACCACCTACTCAACCGAATCTGTATTCCTGGCTCCATTAATCCCCTATTCCTGTGCTGCTGAAATTCAACATATGCCTTCAAGGTAAGAGAGCCTGTGCTCTATATTTCACTAATTAACTGCAATGAAGGTGCTTTTAGTCTCTGCAGAGTGGGTTTTTAATAATTGTCCCCCCCCCTTTCACAAGTGAACAGGAGAGGTTCAGTGCATCTCTTGTCTCTGACACGATTTTAACCTTGCTCTGGGTGAGGTCCAGCAGTGCAGCAGCTCGTCTGTGTTTGAGGCCACTGCCTTCTGAACCTGGGGGTGGTTTATTTGGGCAGGGGATGTTCCCTCACAGCCACAGTGTCACTGAGCACCTGGTGTCCACAGTGCCTGCAAGGACAGCACTCCAACTGGAATATGGCAACGAGCAGGGTGTTGGCAGCAAGACTCAGAATTTCAGGCTACAGATGATGAAAGCAAGGCTGGGAAACAGAATAAGCAGCTCAATCATATGGAACCACAGCTCCTTTTGTTCCCCCACCCCAACCACACTCCAAGCCCATGAGGAGCAGCCCCTCCCACCCCACAGGTAACTCCCATCCCCTCTCTGAAGTTATGCTCACCCAACAGAACTGAGAGCCCCTGGGACACAAAAAACCTATTCCACAACTCGCTGATGAGAGCAGCTCTGGTTTTGGTTAAAGTCTTTACCCTCAAAACCCACTTCTGGAAATGGAGTTGCTTTCTGTGCTGCCAGTCTTCAGTCTGAAAACCTTAAATTATCTGAGAATCAAAAAAGCAAAGTCACAGAGGCATTTGCTGTTGCCCTATTTCCCTTGCAGTGGCTGCTGTTTAAACCTCCTTTACCTTGAGGAAAGGTTTAACTGTAACACTGCAAATACATCTGGGGAGCACAGCAAAGCATGGAGCAGAACCACAATGGTGACTCCAAAACATGCTGAGAGAGGGGGAACAGGTTGGCTTTCTGTTGTTTTCTTTCTTTAAGTACTGCCATATTCAGCACAGCAGCAATGAAGAATTCAAAAAGGGAATCTCAAGTTGTTGGTGCCTGTTAAAATTAATTCTCAGCTCAAGGAATTTTCTTTTAAGCAGTTCTTTTAATCAGGATATGGGTATGGCATACCTCATTAAGATGGGCTTGCAAGATTTTCCTTTTCTCTATAGGCAGAGGGATTAAAAAAAAAATCAAATAAACCAGCACATCACATGTGATCCATTAGGACTATAGCCTGCATTTTGAACTTTTTTAAAAAAAGGATCCTTGTTGAAAAAACATCTAGAATGAGTTCCCCAATTCTTGTTTGTGGGTTTTCTTTTTAAAAAAATCAACTTTAAGTACAGATATTTTAAAACAATGCATTTTGGACATTTTTTAGTAGTGTGCCTAACCCTGATCACCTTTGCTCTCCAGAATTAAATGTTACTGGGCTCTCTTCTTTATAATAAACTCCAGGGTTATTTTTCCTTGGTGCACAGAGCAAATCACATATCACAAAATCCTCAGTGAGAAGGGTGAGCTCTTTAATGAAAGGCATCCTCTCTCCCAGAGAAAGTATTCTGTAAGCCTTACCTGGCAGTTTGTCTGAGCTAAATACAACATTAAAGTCGAGGTGGTCGCTCTTCCCAAATCCACACTCAGGACAGTCTTTGCACTGAGAAGCATCCACAGTGCAGGGGAGGCAATGGACAATCTGAGGGCACTGATGTGTTCATTCAAGAGCTAAACATGGTAACACACTACAAAAGAGCATTTGGAATGTGTGCAGTGGAACTGGGTAACGATTTACAAGAGAGCATTAGAGGCCCACTGTTAAAAAAAACCTCCTAGAAACTTAAATCATTTAAAGTTCGCCAGCCAAGCAACTCTAAATTCTTAATGCCAAATAATGAATTACACCTTTCAAGGATGAACCACACTGGATTTTTTAAAGAGGCCATGCCACAGGGATACAGTTCTTTGTCTTTCCTAAGCAGATCATTGTACATCTGATCATATGTTGTTTTGAAGTCATAAACATTTGGCTTGTCCGGGGCTGGTCCTGGCAGTTTCACGTGAGTCCCTGTGCCAAAGGATCGCACGCTGAATCCTCGTTTGCTGAAAGACACAAGGGAGGGGGGGAGAGAAAGACATTAGACTGGATGCACTTTAAGAATAAAGTGCTGAAGAACACAGAGGGAATTTTAAAAACACCTCTCAGCCAGCAGACAGGCTTTTTTTAAAGAAAAAACTCACAGCCAGTTGGGCAAACAAATTGCCAGAGTACCCAGTGTGTATTTTCCTTGCAGTTATAATCTAAATTCACACCATTCCTGAAGAAGCACCTCTATTTGGCAGGAATTTTCTTACAATTATGGTACACAGCTGTGTGGAAATGTCTTTTGTGCTTTCAGGCACCCTGGATTTGCAACAAGCATGTGCTGTGTATTCACTCCTGGACAACACAGCGGAGGCAGAGGTGTTTTTCTCTTGATACAAATAAATAACTGCCTGACTGATCAATACCTGAGTGTCCTGCTAAGATTGTTGGCCCAACTGCTTTGTTCTTCTCATTTTGTTGCCCAAACTGCCTCCAGTGTAATTTAATAAGCCCAGGACAAACATTTGTGTGCCTGCCACTGAAAACCACACAGTGCAATTACCTTTACTCAAGAGGGGCAGATGTTCTGCTCTCCGAGATTCTTGGCTAAACCAGGGATTACCTCATTCCATTCTTATGAACAACTATTTGTTTAATAGTTATAATTAAAAAAAATAAAAAAATTTTAAAAAAAAGAGACAGGAAGCTGCTTGCCTTTGGAGTAATGCCAGAATGTTCTTGCTGATGAACTGGAATACACGTGAACCTCAATACATCCTTCAGTAATACTAAAAAATATGGCAATTATTGAATAATGGGACAAAAAAGATATTTTCTGGTGGTCTAATGGACAGTTACATGGTAAAATATTGTTGCTATCATCCAGAAGGCTGAAACATTTGGGTCTGTAATGACAACGTAACTTGAAACACCAAGACTACAACTTAACCTATTTTTTAAGGACTCACACTTTCAGCTTCAATGATTTTAGCAGAGACTGAATTGAGTGTACAACGTTAAAACAAAAAGTAAGTGACCTACCCGGTGCCTGCACCCCCACAGCCCCCGAAATAACCCCAAATTTGCAGTGCTTTCCTCTGAGGGGAGTGAACAGAACTGGGACCCAGTGTAAGAGTCACCCCCAGACTCCTTGGTCTGCACATACAAGGGAATTCAGCAGAAATTCAGACAACTCCAATTGTGTTTGCCTTCAAAGGGTGTCCTCAAAGTGATCCCAAATGCTTCTGGGCAGAGACTGTGATCACTCCTGCCCCGAACTCCAACACATCTCTGCAACTACCAACACTCAAATCCTTCAGTTCCTCCTACAGGAGCACAGCCTCTCCTTTCTCTCTTCTTGCTTCCCCACACTTTTTCCTCCACAACTATTTATAGGTGCCTATTCCTGTAAACAGACGAGGTATGTGATGATTTTTCTGCTTCTTTCTGCAGGACTAAGGACTGGAAATGGATACAAGTGGAAAAAAGTGCAATTCTTTGCCCCTCCCAGCCCTCCATCACATGTAACTGGTGCAGTTATGAGTCACTGTTCATTTCTTTTCCCTGCAATACTTGCAGACCCAAGTTTTGATTCTGCTGCTTCCACTGGACACGAAGAGAGACATAATATGTACAGAAGAAATTGCAGTGCTAAAAAATTCATGTTTCAATTTCATCTTTGCTTCTGTGGTTTCCTCCTGACTTTTTTTTTTTTCTTTGATATTATTCTTTGAAACACTTCTGCTTGGATCACACACACACACATTAAAACCTCCACTTCTAATTGCTGTAAATGTCCCTGAAGTTTGCATCATCTCATATAAAACCAATCTGAAATCTTTGTCATTCAACACATCAAAAATTTGTGCCTCCAAGGCTCATGACCCATTCAAAAATTACTTCCTTGAACAGCTGGAAAATGAGTTTCTCACCTGGCATTTCATGCTTTGTACCTTTGTGAGTAGTAATGTCAATTTTTACACTATTTATGCCCCAGGTACAATGAAATATCCTAAAAACATTGCAACACATTTCTTGCAACAACTGAGGCACAGGAAAGGGAAAAAATGCCTGCACAGAGCATTATTCAGGAGCTTTTATTTAATATTATTCAGCTTTTATTAAACAGCTGGGCACATCCAGTGTAGTGAATCATCAGGTGTCTGTGGAAATGTGGCACATTTGTGAAAATCAACAATTCCTACAAGACAGTGGGTATTGAGTGTTTGGTTTTGGCCTGGTAAAACTACTCAGAAGATGGGAAATAATGAGCTTTGTCATAAGGAGTGAAGGGTAAGACAGACTAACAGACTATCCTGGCGCTGGTTTCTGAAGATGAGGAGTTAAACTTTAACAGAACGGTAATTATCATGTTTCAGGAAGTTGTTTCTATGAATATTATTAATGCTGATGTAGATAAACTGCCAGTATATTAAGGACAAAGGGAGTCAGTGCCCAGATCTCATTTTCAGCACCTCTCAGCCCAAAGCTCATTGCAGGGCTCACAAACACCAGTCCAGTGCCCCAAAAGGATCCCATTTCCCTCCAAAGGACCTCAGAGCTCACTGAAAACAATTCTGCAATCAAAAACCAACCTGGACTGCACTGACACACCCCAGACTGGGATTTCAGGAGAAATAACATTAATCTGTGCAGCTTGAGACATGAACTTTTGTCCACACCATCTAATTCACTGTTATTTGGGGATCTCACACATTCTTATTAAATTGTTTTTCAGCTGACTGGATGCTCATAACAGCACATCCTCTCTTTACAATGGCTGTAGGAAATAATACTAAATATTAAAGCAAATGCACTAAATCCTGCAGTGCCACTGCACTGAGAGTGGTGAAGATTTTCAGGGGACAAATCACTAATTTAACCTCAAGAGGTAGCAGGAAAATAACCAGCAACCCTTGTTGGCCACTTAGGAATTCTCTTATGCCACCCAATCAATATAAAAACCAAAAATCAACCCCCAAACAAGCCCACAGTGTTGAACAGCAGGACAAAAGCATTGTTAACTCATTTTGAATACTAATAACTTGTTGTAATTTGAATAATCACTACTAAACTGTCAAGTGAATGTGTGTTTTAATATAAAAACGTGAAAATATCTCGTGCTTGGGGGATTATTAATTTAGGATTTCTTAAATTAGGCAGTACAGATGTCAATACCTCACTGCATTTTGGTGCTGACAGGTGATGCCAGGAGGAAAGCCGTGAGTAACAACTTCAGGAAACATCAGGGGTGCAATTTAACTTCTCTCACACCTCAATGCTGAACTACAAGTCTTACCATCAATATGAAAATTAAGTTTCTGCTACAGAGCTTGCAATATTTGAATTTCCCTGCTGCCACCAAGATCTCATGCCCATACTCTTAATTTCCTAACAGCCAGCTTTCTAAACAAGGGAGATGTGGCTGCAGTTTGTACCAGCATTTTACAAGTTCTCATCACCACAAAGCGACACAGAGAACCTGACCTCAGTAACTTCCTGCCAAAGCCACCAGGGTACGACCAAGCAAACACAAATGTGGAAGCTGCTGCACAAAACAAGTCTGGCTTTTTTGGTGAGAGATTTACCCTTCTGTCTTCCTCCTCTGAGGGAGGACCATGGCCTGAGTCTGCATGTTCTATGGCAAAATATCAAATAAAATATAAAATCGCCTATAGAACGTGCAGGTCTTGGCTGGGGAAGAGTTAACTTTTGTTGTGGGTTTGTGTTGGTAACTCGGGCATGTTTTTGTCCTTGCTGTGCAGGGCTCACCCAGCACCCGGGCCTGTTCTGCTGCTCACCTCACCCCACCCCACCCCACCCGAGCCTGCAAAAGCAAATCATGCAGGTGAGCAAGATGTGACCCGGGGAAGGCTGACACACAGCCAGTCTGACAGCTTGGAAGGAGGGATTGAGTCTTCCTGCACTGCTCTTCCTGTCCCCCTTGGCTTCCTGGGCTCAACACACCCTGTGCTGGTGGCTCTTATTTTATCTACAAACTGACAGACCTGCAGCCTGACTTCTGCTGGGCAATCAGAACAAAGTGCTTAAAACTTGCTTAATTACAAAATACACAAGCACCCGCTGAACGCTGGACCCCGGATTTTGTATCTTTTGAAGTCTTGTCATCCACTAACAAAATACCTTAAAATTTCGTAAATCTTCAGTTTCTTCCTAACTCTTCTTCCTCTTTTAATCGTGTGTTCTTTCCAGCTGCAGTGCAACACAGAGCAAGACACAGCCCTGAACTGGTGAGGCAGGCTGGCTTGGAGCCAACACAGACATTTTCCTGAAGTTTAATGGCAAACGAGCATTTATTTCTTTAGAGCAGCATCAGCAATTTCTCTCTGTTCTGCCATTTATGCAACTGCTGCTATAACTACAAAAGGTGTTGATAAAATGAAACGTTTACTAAATATGGTTTTGTTGTTTTTAAATTAGTCTTAAAGGAGAAGAGACTTTAAAAAACCACCCCTGCCACATTTGGCAAACATCAGTCACACAGGAAGTGATTTATTTCTGCAAGAACACAGGGGCAGGAAAAGGCCACACATCAGAAGTAAATTCAACTTTATCCTTAACACTCAGCTTTCAATTAAAACTCCATTCCAGCATTATCAGAGGAAAAACAATGTCATGTTTTCACAGAGCTGCCACAGGTAACATCCGATGGGAGAGTGAGTGTGAAGTGCATGAAATGCTGTCACAGTAAGATGGCTGCCAGGCTAAATGCTTTTATTATTTATTCCTTTCGAAGCCTTTATTTTTGTTTAGATGCAGCACACAGCTAACACACAGTTGTTCTGCTCACTAGGCCATCAATGTGTACTTCTAATGTGTTTCTTTGTGTAACTTTCAAATAAACCCGACCATCCTCATCGTGTTTTGCAGTGCAAAGGGAAGGTTTAGGGACACGGTTTCAGGCAGATCAGCTCTGTCCCCAGCCTCCCATCTCACCTTTTCAGGCAAGTTGAGAGCACTTGGAGCGCTAAACAGATTAACACTTATAATCTCAAAGACATTCAGCATTCTGAACAGAATGTTCTGGTTCTCCTGTGAGAGGAAAGGGCTCCCTTTCAGGGCATGGAGTGGCTCAGTCTTCACGGAATGTCAAAGGGTTGGGAGGGACCTTAAAACCCAAACCATGGGCAGAGACACCTTCCACCATCCCAGGTACTTCCAAACCCCGTCCAACCTGGCCTTGGACACTTCTAGGGATGGGACAGCCACAATCTCCCTGTGACAGGGTCTCACCACCCTTTTTACCACGCTAAAAAAATTTCTTCCTAACACCCAACCTAAACTTCCCCTCTTTTACTCTGTACCCATTCCTTCTTGTCCTATCACCCCAGCTCCTGACGAAGAGACCCTGTCCGGCTTCCTTGTGGACCCCTTTCAGATGCATTCAAGAAAAAAAAAAAAAGAAGGGGCGGAAAAAGGGGGTAAAAGGGAACATTAGAGTTTCCACACGCCGAGCCACAGCCCCTGCTCTGCCCAAGGCCCCAGCCCGTGCTTTCAGCACCAGGGCCGCAGCTCCGTCAGGGAGGGCCGGGACCCCCGACCGCGGCCTGGAGCGGGGCGTGGAGGAGGCGAGGTGGAAACAGGGTGAAAAGGGGGTACAAGGAGGGTGAAAACAGCGTACAAACGGGGTATAAGCGGGGTGAAAAGGGGGTACAAGCGGGGTAAAGACGAGCTGGAAGCGGGGTGAAGGCAGGGTGCTGTCCCGCAAGCACGGGCCTGCCGGGCCGGGCGCGGGCCCCGCAGCACGGCCCCATCCGCGCCTCCCTGACAGCGGAGCGCCGCCGGCACGGGGCGGGGAGGGGGGAAGCGGGCAGCAGCGGTTACCTGAGGATGTTGTGCGCCTCCATGCTGCGGTTCTGGTTGCTGGAGCACACCACGGCCACGCGGAGCGGCGCGGACGGCATGGCGGGCACGGCGCTGGGGCTGCCCGCGCCTCCCTCCCTCCCGGCCGCCGCTACACAAAATGGCGGCGGCAGCGCGGCGGGCGGGGACGGGACGTGTCAGCAGGGCCCCGCCGCGGCCAACCGCGACACGGGGCTGGGGAGGCGGAGCGGCCGCGGCCGCCGCCAGGGGAGGGCCGGGAGAAGGCACCGGAGGGTGCTGGGTGAGGGAGGGTGGAGCGGGAGGCGCTGGCGAGCTGTGGGGAGTGTAAGGCGCAGCGTGGTGGGAGAGGGTTGTGCCGCGTCACCCCGAGCTTTGGTCGATAAATAATACTAAAAAAAAAAAAAAGATATTGGGGTGTTAGCGCTCAGAGGAGGGTAGCGAAGGGTGTGGAAGGGAAGCTTTATGACGAGCGTGAGGGCTGGTTCAGCCGGGAGAAGGGAGCGGAGGTGCTGGGTGAGGGAGGGTGCCGGCGAGCTGCGGGAAGGGTGAGGCGCAGCGTGGAGGGAGAGGCTTGTGCCGCCTCACGCCGAGTTTTGGGGCAGTTTTGGGCGATAAATAATTTTTAAAAAGATGTTACGGTGTTGGTGCTCAGAGGAGGGTAGTGGAGGAGAAGCTTTATGAGGAGCGTGAGGGCTGGTTCAGCCTGGAGGAGGCTGAAGGGAGACCTCGTTGCAATGGACAGCGTTGTGAGGGGAAGGGGAGGGACAGGCCCTGATCTCTGTGGTGACCAGGGACAGGATCCTCGGAACGGCTGGAGCTGTGTCAGGGAGGTTTAGGTTGGATTTTAGGGAAAGATTCTTCCCCCAGAGGGTGGTGGGCAACTGACCAAGCTCCCCAGGAATGGGAACAGCCGCAAGAGCTCCAGGAGAGTTTGGACACCGCTCCCAGGGATGCACAGCGGGGGATTTTGGGGTGTGTGTGCAGGGCCAGGAGCTGGACTGGATGATCCTTGTGGGTCCCTTCCAGCTCAGGATATTCTGTGATTCTAAAACTTCTCGTTCACCTCATCTGAGGAAGGGACGGAGTTGGGGAAGGGCTAAGCCTGGAGAAAAGGAGGCTCAGGGGGGATTTTCTGGCTCTCCAGGACTCCCTGACAGGAGGAGACAGCTGGGGGGATTGGGATTTCTCCCAGGGAACAGGGACGGGAGGAGAGAAACCGGCCCCAATTGCACCGGGGAAGGTTCGGGTTGAACATTAGGAAGATTTCATCCCATAAAGGGCCGTGAGCGCTCCCAACACAAAACAGCGCGCGTCCCCGAATGCTGCTGCCCCTCCGCGCTGTGGAATAGAAAAGCTCTACTTGCCAGAAAAGCAGGTTTTTAGGACAGTTTTCCTTCTCTTTGGCACTAGATGGCAGCCGAATGCTGCGGCGGGGCAGCCGGGCTGGAACACAGGGAGATCCCGAGGGATGCGGGACCGGGTTGGGATGCAGGATTGAGTCTGGGTGCAGGATTAAGTAGGGATGCGGGATTGCGTTGGGATGCGGGATTGCGTTGGGATGCGGGATCGAGTTGGGATGCGGGATCGAGTTGGGATGCGGGATCGAGTTGGGATGCGGGATCGAGTTGGGATGCGGGATCGAGTTGGGATGCGGGATCGAGTTGGGATGCGGGATCGAGTTGGGATGCGGGATTGACTTTGGATGCGGGATTGACTTTGGATGCGGGATTGACTTTGGATGCGGGATTGACTTGGGATGCGGGATTGACTTGGGATGCAGGATTGACTTGGGATGCAGGATTGACTTGGGATGCAGGATTGAGTCATCCCAAGGAGGAGAATTGGGCCTGACACCCTGGGTAGTCCCAGCTCCCTGCCTGTGCCCTGGGGGATCCACAGCAAACAGATGGTTGCTGTTAGGATTAATCATGGAATTCTGCATTTCAGGAGGAAACGCTCACGCTTTTCCTGAAAACTGCACAAATTAGAATGGTCAGAAGTAGGAATTATTTGTGTACCCACTGACTGGTAAAATGTGCTGGTTTCAGAATTGGTTTCTCACATAAATTATCATGGTGCTCCTCGCTCAGCCCAGCCCAATCCTGGTTTTTTCTGAGGTTTTTGTCATCTTTTCCCTTTTCCATCTCATAATGCTTTTCCACTTTGGTTTCCTTGCACATTTCAATGGCAGGAGGAGGTAATGGAGCGGGAGAAATACAGGAGATAAACCAGGACATCAAAGGAACAAATCTATTCCCCAGACCAGCTGAACTTCACTAGCAAGGCAGGACTCTCTCCTCAGTGCTTCCTAAAAATATTTTCTGTCCTCTCATTGATATTTTTTTTCTCTTTGAGCCTTCTGAGGAATTTTTTCCCCATTATCACCACAGCACTTCCAGCAGAGCCTTTTCCTGACATTCAGCACCTGCTCCCACAACCACCATTCTCCTCTCCCCACTCCATGTAAAACCTGTCTCTTGTATTTTCCTTAAAAAAAATAAAGCTTTTCTCACTATCCCCTCAACTTTCACAAAGAAATCTTCCCCCTTTCCTCAAGCAGCCCTTCTGTCACCCAGCATGTCCCACCTAAATGTGTCCCTTCAGGTCTTCCTGCCCCTTCCTACAAAACCCTCTTTCCCTGGGTCTCCTCTCAGCCATTCCTAACCCTGCCCATCATCTTCTCAATTCTTATCCTGCAAAGGCTCCCTGCAGATCACCTGCTGCTTCTGCTCAGAGAATTATCAGAGATGCAGTGACCAGACCTGTGGTGAAGCAACACCAGTCTCAGGGTGCCAAAACTGCCCAAAACCCCCATCCAAGCATCCCTGCTGTGATTCCAAACCTTTTACCAGGAATGTGACCCTGTTCCCTGCCCCTTTTCTTCCTCCCAGCCCTCCTTTCTTTTGGAATATGCTGGTGAAACACAGCAGCAGTAAAACTGGAACTCCAGGTCTCCATGGAAGCAAAATCCCAGCTTTTGCCTGCACCTCCAAATAAAGCCAGGCAGCCTTTGCACAAAAAAATATCATAATGCAATTAAGAGATTCTTTGCCTGAGGCACAGAACGTTTCCTCCAGAAGACTCAAAGCTGGGGTCAAGCTGGGCTTTGAGCTGCTCACATTTAAGCAGTTGTTTTTCCTCACATTTAGCACAAGGGCAAGGAAAAAGCAGCTTTTAAATGAGCTTTTTAATATCATTCTCCATTTTAACTCCTAGATACTGCCTGATATTTGTACTGGAAATGACTGGGAAAATGCAGGGTAATAAAACACCTGAGAAGGCACCACGTGGATTTTTAATAGCAGGTACTTGTGTAGTAACACAGGGAATGTGTAGTTGCCTTAGGAGCTGTTTCCACTTTTCCCCAAAGCAGCTTCTTGGCAGTTATAAATCAGAATTCTGCCATTTATTTATTGCTGCCTGGACAGGCCAGGATGGATTATCACCCCACAAGCTGCTCTGCACATTTTGGGAATTGCTGCAAAGACTGGAGAAAGCTTGAATTGCAGTCTCACTAAGGCTTGTGGCAGCTGAATTCGTACCAAGCCTGTGTACATGTAATTTTTCCTTTTATTATCACAACAAATGTCTACATTCATGGTGGAATTATTGGAAATTTCAATACCCATAATAGAAGGAAAAAATCCCAGTTATCAATGGGTCAGCAGATGTTTTGCTTCATGTCACACAAAATCAAACAGGGAATACTCTGATTTTCTTTTCCTCACACCCAGGTGTGTTCAGCTAAAGCTTAATCCACTGAAAATGGATGAGAAACTGGGATATTGTTTCCCACATCCCATTTATAATGCATGGAAAGGGGAAAAAATACGAAAATAATCCTTTAGAAAATTACAGCTTTTCTTCTATCAGGATTTATATTCTTGTTCTGCCCTCTGCTCAGGATGCTGCTGCAATGCAATCCCCAGAGACTGATGAATAAAAATGTGAAATGACTACAAAAACATCTCTTTAGTACCTTCCAGGTGCTGTTTTAGCAGGTCACTGTACCCATTATTACCTGCAGAGGTGTCTTATTGAAGACAGTCACACTCAAAACTGTAAATTAGATTTCCATTTCATCAGACTTACATCAGTGTTACCACCTGGATTACCCAGATACCTCTGGTCTAAACCTCTAGTAAATAAAAATTGAATATTCAGAGAATGATCTCTCATTTTCCCATTAATGCTGTCATAATTTTACAGCAGACAACAGAATATTCTTATGACCAGTTTAGGCAGACTCACTTTGAATCAAGCAAGACCTTGAATCTTTAAACACTGATGAGTTTTTAATTTCTTTTCATTATTCTCTTAATTTATTAAGTTCAATGCCAAGGTGGTACAAGGCCCATTGTTTATACAGCTGGTTTTGATATCTGGCAGTTCATGACAAGGTGAGGAACACAACAGTGACTAAAAGGTGACAAAAGGTGACAGAGATGCACAAAATCAGTGGCACTCCAATGGTCCTGTGCTGAACTGGCTACAGCAAAGGCTGACTCGAAACCTTTAAAAGACCAAAATTTGTCTTCATGTTCTTAAAAATTGCCTTTTCTTCCAGCAGTCGATCTCCTCAGGGATAAAAACCCAAAAATGATGGCATCAGTGAGTTGCTAAAACCAAGTAATAAACACAGAACACTTAAATGGAGTCAGCTGCACGTGAGGATGGAACCACAGCAGGAACAACAAACAAAGAAAAAGGTGTTTTGTGCCTGATGAAATGCAGACCTTCGGCTCCTCAGCCACTCCCAGGTTATGTGCAGCACAAATACTGGGTATTACTGGGGATTCCACACAGTTCCTACATTTACCCTCTACCACCAAGTTTAAACTTCACAAAACTTTCACAAGGAAAAGCAAACAGGTCGCTCAGCAGCGCTAAACATTTACACAAACAGATCCCACGTGAACCTGACGTGTTTGAACACCAACAACCCCTTCACAGCAGAGCCTTTCCCCTACTTTTTTTTTGCTCCAGGTGCACAGCTCCTAAGTGATAATAAATTAATTTTTTCGTGTTACAGCAGTCAACTACATACAAACAACACGTACTAAAAACTACCCCACTAAATACCTCTCTGAAGGTAACTACTTCATGTATATATTAAATTTCAAGTAATGATCAGCCCAAGTTGGTTTTTTTTTAAAGAAAACAATCAGACAAACCAACAACCACCAGTTCCAGAGACAAGAACACGAGGGGGATACGCTCAACTACGAGGACTACGGGAATACACCGACAGAAATGGGACAAATTCTCAGCACTAAGGCACAATAGAATCAGTACTAGAGTATGGCTAAAACCTGACTTAACTACAGCATCGAGTGAGGAGTTCACAGGGAGTGTTCCTACGCTCAAAACACTCGGCTACAACATCAGTGAGTTCTGTGGTCGAGAAGCTTCTACCTTAGTGCAGCTGCATTGCTAAAGGAGGGGATTTCAGGGGGCAACGGGGGTGCTCACTTATATCTTACTTATAATTAAGGGTTGGTTCCTACTTGCTCAACGAAATGGAGTTTTCTTACTCAATTTATCCCTTTAGCTTCGCTCTTTGTGAAACTATGGCACAGCTCTGATGGGAGAAAAGCAGGTGTTGGATGTTGATGGTCGCTGGAGCTGACCAGAAAACCCCCGCTGGTTTTGGGCAGCGGCCAGTCCAGGCCCCAAAATTTGTGACCAGCCTAAGGCATGATGCAAAACCCACTTAAATAATGAAATTAAAGTGGACTTTGGATCAAACACACACTTAGCTACGGGGGTTGTGGTTCCACCAGTCAATTCTCCTGAACTTTAAACAACTTTACCCCACAGGAATAAAATCAAGCCCAGGTCTAAGACCAAGAGGTTTTAGGCTTAAAATAAGGGTGTTCCGGAGAGTCTCTTCAAGCAGGCCCTCGGTAAGATCTGCCGCTTGCCCTTAAAAGCTGACAATTTCTGGCACTTGTGGACCTCTGCCACTGTTTTTTGATCCGCCGAGATGCCACCAGTTCGGTCCCCACGAGTGGCTCTGCCTGAGACGCCACCCCAAGAGGAAGAAGAGCTCCGAACTCCGCTGGAAACGCGCACCCTGAAAATCTGGGCATGGCAAACCCCACGCTGCCAGAACAGTCCGGAGAACCTCTTTTCTCGCCGGAAAGCGCCGGAACGCCGGCTACGGGAGCTGCCCGGCGCCATCCCCGCAGCATCAGCATCCCCTCCCGCACTACGCGCGGCGCGGAGCGGCGGCCGCGTTCCCTCCGCGGGCCAGCGCGGGGCTCATGAGGTTCTCGGTGATGTAAGCCACGAGCAGGCAGATGAAGACGAGCATCA
Organism: Eopsaltria australis; assembly: GCA_034509425.1. Lineage (NCBI taxonomy): Eukaryota > Metazoa > Chordata > Aves > Passeriformes > Petroicidae > Eopsaltria > Eopsaltria australis. The sequence continues at coordinate 4,377 of JAVTVJ010003099.1, read as the reverse complement.
CGCAGATGGATCCCCCCACGGCCGTCATGGCCACGACGATGTCGCGCATGGCCGCGGGCTCCACGCGGAACTCCACGCACTGCGCGGGCGGCGCGGGGCGCGGCGGGGCGTAGCGCGGCTGCAGGCACAGGCGGTAGCGCACGCTGCCGTGCGCCTCGGCCAGCAGGTAGTCGCGACATGCGGCGCCCAGCTCCACGCTGTCGCAGGGGAAGCGCGTGTAGGTGCCGTCCCAGGAGCAGTTGAGCGCGAAGCCGCGCAGGGCGGCGGCGGGGCGCGGGGGCGGCCCCCAGTGCCGCAGCCCCCACTGCAGCAGCACGCTGCCGTTCCGCAGCACGTTGGCCACCAGCGCGCCGCCCGCGGAGCGGTGCGAGCGGCAGCCCCGAGCCGCGCACTGGAAGCCGCGGGCCGGCGGGCGGAAGCAGAGCCGCGCCCCCGCCGCCGCCGCGCCATCGCCGCCCACCTTGTAGGGGCACCACGGCTCGTCGGGGTCGCCGTCGGGGTCGGGCTTGGGGTCGGCGGCCCCGAGGCACAGCAGGGCGAGCAGCGGCGGCAGCAGGCTGGGCGTGCCGGGCATGCCGGCGGCCGCCGCATGGATGGAGCGGCGCAGAGCGGGGCCGGCGGACGCGCGGGGCGAGCGCGGGGCGAGCGCGGGCTCGGCAGCCGCCGCGGGGCCGCCAATGGAGAGGCGGTGCCGCGTTAACTCTCGCCGGGCTGCGGAGCACCCGCCCGCTGCGGCCGCTGGTGGCCGCCCGGACGCGGCTCTCGGGGCTCCGCACGGCGCACGGAGCGCTGAGACCCCGCAAGGGCTGGTACAAGGGGGTGCTGAGACCCCGCAGGGGCGGGCACGGGGGATGCTGAAACCCCGCAGGGGTGGGAACGGGGAATGCTGAGACCCCGCAAGGGTTGGTACAGGGATGCTCAGACCCCGCGAGGGCCAGCACGGGGGATTCGCAGCCCCCGCCGTTCCTCCCCCGGGCTCTGCTGTGCCCGCCGGGGTCGCCTCTTGGGCTGTTTAGGTCCAGTTGCAGATTTCATTACACGCCAAAAAATGTAAAAATGTAATTCTTTTTAACTTGTCCGTGGTTCTGATCTGGTTTTACATAAGATCCTCTTTTCACTTTTATAGCAGAACAGAAGCGTTTGTCTGTATTTAACCCGTGAAATACAGGAATTCTCGCGTTGTGTGGTTCAAACCCCCAGAATTGTGCCCGTGGATGGCCGGGAGGTGCCTCTGTCCCCGGGGGTGACACCGGCAGGGCTGCGGTCCATGGCAGGGCTGGGGGAGCTGGCAGAGCTCCCCTTCAGCTGATGCAAACCTTGCTCGAAGAAATGCAGCTCACACGGATTTGATTTTATTTTTAAAACGGTGCTAACCGCACACCCAAGCTGCTTTAACCTCTTGGCTTTGGGAATTTAAATAAACTCGGCGAGGAGAAAGACACGAGACCCTCCCAGGAGGTCAGCTGGGAGCAGGGACAGCTCCGGGTCTTAGTGCCCACCCTGAGACAGAAAACAAGGATATTCCTCTTCCTGCCTTCCCCCAAATGCCATTTCCTCCCTCTGCAGCAGCAGCAGCCCTCCATCCATCCCTGGATCTGCAGCCAGCAGGGGATTTTGCAGCACAGGAGGAACCAGCGGTGCTCCATCCCAGCCTTACACCGTAATTAATGTTCTCTGAACGACCTTGAGAGAGGTACAGGAGGTATTGACCTGTCTGAATGTGGAAAGAAAAGTGCTCTGATGAAACAAAAATACAGACTTAAAGAGTTTGGAGAGCCTTCGAGCTGTTCAATTGGTAAAAATTGATTTAAGTCCTTCTCTGAGTCGCAGGAAAAAAAAAAAGACATTTCTTTTTGTTTATGTTTTGATCAGGTTTTCCACTGGGTTGTGTTCCAGATTTTATAGCAAAACACAAGCATTTGTCTATGTTTAACTGGTAAAATAGAATAATCAACATATTACTTTGTTAAAACCCTCCGAAATGTGCCTAAACACATTGCTGTAATTTTTCACTGTGTCAGCTATTTGGAAACACAAAATCTGCAGATTACTGTGTGTGCTTTCTTTAAAACCAAAATTTGGATTGTGTTATGTAAATTGAAAATGCAACAAAAATAAGACCCCGAGGCCTATTTTTATTTCACAGCCTAAACAAAACCAACCCAAATCATACCTGGAAGGTGGTGCTTGCATATACACAAAGTGGAATTCGCAGCAATGTGGAATTTGTTTAAATAATTTTGCTTTCTGAGGCATTGAACATGAATGGTCTGACAGCAGGACACCTTTTCCTGTTGGAAAAATGGGATTTTTCAAGTGTGTGGTTCCTAAGGAAATATTTAATTTACCAATATCAAATATTGCAAGTTATTTCCACCAGATTTAATGTTTTTCACCAGATTTAATGGGGGCGTCTGCCAGCCTATGGAAAGTTGCCAGAAATCTCTTTGGATACCAAGAGGGATCAATAAAAAAATAGGATCAGCCTAGAAAAGGATGCTGAAGGTGGAGTTATGGCTTGGGGAAACTCAGATATTGGAGCAGGAAGAGGAGCTGTGCTGCTGAAGGCACTTCTTGGCAAACTCACGGGGGGAATTCCAGCCAGGATGCAAAACCTGGAGATCTCAGAGCCCTTCCTGAGCAATGTCAGCGTGTTCAGGATGTGGCAGGAGCCAAACCAAGCAAGTTTTTCCTCCTTGAAGCTTTTTGTGTCCTTCTCCTGAGGGCGATGGAGAGCAGATTGTGCTCCAGAGCTGCCTTCGTTTCCGTGTCCAGGGAAGAGATCTGGCACCAACCTCTGGGGCTGCTTGTGATTAACAACTCTGAGTTCTGGGGAAGGAAAATGGTTGTGAAAGCCCTGAACCCATCCAAAAATTTATAACACTACAGGTTAACTGCACCTTCTCCTTCACTTTAGGCCTTGCCCTGTGTCTCTGAGTGTAAAATCAAATTATTTGTGCCAGAGGCAAGCACACCCCCGTGCTTTGGCCTGGTCAGCCTGCCCGTGCTGGCTCCCTGGGAATCCTTTGTCTCATTGTTTGCTCTCTCAGCAATCCCTCTGCTTCCTGAGACCTTGTCCTGTGCCCCAGCCTGAGATAAAACTCAGCCTGGGCTTTTCATGTCATCATTTCAGCTTTCTGCTGCTCAGGCCAGGCCCTGGCATCTGCTCTGAGCTGTGAGCCCCCAGCAGCAGCTCAAACCCAGATTTCTTTCCAGCCCTCCAGACACAGCCAGCACCACGGGGTTTTGGCTTTTCTGCTTCTCCACTGGGTTTATTGTCTTTCCTTAGAGGAAAATGGGGGCAGCTCGCTGTGGGCCAGGCCAGGAAGCAGTGACAACCCACAGCTCACAATTTATGCAACACTCTGCTAATTTTAGTCCCAGATAGGGCCGGGGCAGACGATCCCCAGGGCAGAGATGGTTGCTCTCAGCTGAGGGCAGCATGTGACATATGGTTCCTAAAGCCTCCTCCAAGCTGGGAGCTCTGCATTCAGGCCTGAGCTGCTGCAGTTCCCTCCGAGTCATAACTTTGAGCATTACTCACCCCAGACGTGCAAGCACAGAGAATCTGATTTAGATTATCCTGCAGCCTGAATCCCTGAGCAGCCTCACCCCCAAAGGCTTCTATTTCCAGTGCTTGATTCACTCCCAGTGAGGGCTGGACCTCCCTGCTCTGACAGTGCCAGGCTGGGGGAGAGCAGGGGGTGATGGAGCAGGAAGGGAGAGCAGGGGGTGATGGAGCAGGGAGGGATGGAGCTGGGAGGGGTGGAGCAGGAAGGGAGAGCAGGGAATGATGGAGCAGGCAGGGAGAGCAGGGAGGGATGGAACAGGCAAGGAGAGCAGGGGGTGATGGAGCAGGAAGGGAGAGCAGAGCTGGACACAGCTGGGGCAGCCTGGGCACAGAGCTTTGGCACTGGGGACACAGCCTGGGTGCTCAGGGATGCTGCCCTGGCACTGGGGACACAGCCTGGGTGCTCAGGGATGCTGCTCTGGCACTGGGGACACAGCCTGGGTGCTCAGGGATGCTGCCCTGGCACTGGGGACACAGCCTGGGTGCTCAGGGATGCTGCCCTGGCACAGGGGATCCAGCCTGGGTGCTCAGGGATGCTGCTCTGGCACAGGGGATCCAGCCTGGGTGCTCAGGGATGCTGTTTTGGCACAGGGGACACAGCCTGGGTGCTCAGGGATGCTGCTCTGGCACAGGGGATCCAGCCTGGGTGCTCAGGGATGCTGTTTTGGCACAGGGGACACAGCCTGGGTGCTCAGGGATGCTGTTTTGGCACAGGGGACACAGCCTGGGTGCTCAGGGATGCTGTTTTGGCACTGGGGACATGGCCTGGGTGCTCAGGGATGCTGCTCTGACCTGGGAACAGGAGA
>JAVTVJ010003098.1:0-33407 GCA_034509425.1 Eopsaltria australis | reverse complement strand
CAAATCCCTCCCAGGACACCCCAAATTTCTCCTAGAACCCCCAAAATTCCACCCAGAGACCTCAAAATGCCCCCAAGTCTTCCCAAATCCCCCCTGGGACCCCAAATCTCTCCTAGGGCCCCCAAAATCCCCCCCCAGGGATCCCAAAACCCCCCCAAATCCCCCCTGTGCCCCCCGTACCGGGGCCGGGGTCCCCTGGGGGGGCGTAGCTCCTGCAGCAGAGTTTCAGGGTTCACCCTCAGGGTCTTGGCCGTGACCCCCACGATGTCCTCGGGCCTCAGCTGCTCCAGGCAGTGCCCGGGGGGGCCTGGGGGGACCCCAAAACCTTCAGGGACCCCCCCAGAAGGGACCCAGGGACCCCCAGACCCCCAAAAAGGGACCCAGGGACCCCCAAATCTCAGAAACCCCTCCAAAAAGTGACCCAGGAATGTGGGGACTCCTCCAAATCCCTCTTAGGGACCCCAAAATCCCCACAGAAGGGACCCAGGGACCCCCAGATTTCTCAGGGCCTCCCCCAAAATGAACACAGGAATTTCAGGACCCCCCCAAAACCCTCAGGGACCCCCCCAGAAGGGACCCAGGGACCCCCAAATCTCTCAGGATCTCCCCCAAAACTGACCCAGGAATGTGGGGACCCCCCCAAAATCCCCCTTAACGACCCCAAAACCACCTCAGAACAGACTCAGGTACCCACAGACTCCCCCACAATCCCCACAAACCCCCCCAGATCCCTCATGGGGACCCCCAAACCCCCCCAAACATGGGGGTTCCCCGGATTTTGGGGTGCAGACCCTCGGGCAGGAAGAGGCGGGTGAGCAGCAGGTCCTCGGGGTAGGGCACGTCCTGGGCAGGGGGCTCTGGGGGGGCTCCCCCGTTTTCGGGGGGCTTCTCGCTCAGCACCAGCGTGGTGAAGGTGCGGCCCGAGCCCCCGGAGCTCACCTGGGGACAGGGGAGTGGGGGTTTTGGGGGGGCTTTGAGGGGGATTTAAGGGTTTTTGGGGGGGTTTTAAGAGGATTGAGGGGTTTTGGGGAGATTTTTGGGGGGATTGAGGGGTTTTTGGGGGGTTCTTGGGGGGTTATGGGGAGTTTTGGGGGATTTTTGGGGCATTATTGGGGGTTTATGGGGGGCTTGGGGGAGGTTCAGGGTTTTTTGGGGAGATTCAGGGGGTTTTGGGGGCTTTTAAGGGGATTGAGGGGTTTTTGGGGGGTTTTTGAGGGGTTGGGGGAGGTTTGGGAGGTTATGGGGGAGTTTGGGGGGGATTGAAGGGATTTTTGGGGGGTGCTTGGGGGGATTGAGGGCTTTTTGGGGGGTTTTTGGGGGGTTGGGGGAGGTTTGAGGGGTTTTTGCGAGGTTATGGAGGAATCTGGGGGGGATTGGGGGGTTTTTGGGGGTGTTTGGGGGGATTGAGGGGGTTTTGGGGGATTTGGAGTGGGTTTTGGGGTACCTGCAGCATCAGCCCCAGCACGTTGCGGTGTTTCGGGGTGTTTTAGGGGTATTTTGGGGGGTTTTTGGGTACCTGCAGCACCAGACCCAGCGCGTTCCGGTGTTTCAGGGTGTTTTAGGGGTGTTTTTGGGGTATTTTGGAGTATTTGGGGGGGTTTTTGGGTACCTGCAGCACCAGACACAGCACACTGCAGTGATTCGGGGTGTTTTAGGGTTTTTTTTGGGGTTTTTTTGGGGTATTTTGGGGGGTTTTTGGGGTACCTGCAGCACCAGCCCCAGCGCGTTCCGGTGTTTCGGGGTGCACACCACCACCACCCGTCCCGGTGCCAGCACTCGCTGTCCCGCCTGCCCCAGGCACCGCTGCAGACCCCGGGGCCCGTCAGGGGGACCCCTGGAACCCCCAAAGTGGTCCCCAGGGTCCCCGCAGCCCCCGGGGACCCCCAGAACCCCCAAAGGGGTCCCCAGGGCCCCCTCATCACCCCTGGGACCCCTGGAACCCCCAAAGGGGTTCCCAGGGCCCCCTCGTCACCCCCCTGAACCTCCCAGAGTCCCCCCGTACCCAGGGACCCATGCAAGGTCCCCCTGTCGTCCCCCCAATGTCCCCAGTTGTCCTCACATTTCCCGCTCTTTTTCCCCTCACGTTTTCCATGTTTTTCCCGCCCTTTTCCCCTCACGTTTCCCGCCCTTTTCCCCTCATGTTCCCCGCCATATTTTCCCGCCACATTTCCCGCCATATTTTCTCCTCACATTTCCCGCCCTTTTCCCCTCACATTTCCCGCCCTTTCCCCCTCACGTTTCCCATTTTCCCCTCACGTTCCCTGCCCTTTTCCCCTCACATTTCCCGTCATATTTTCCCCTCACATTTCCCGCCCTTTTCCCCTCACGTTTCCCACCATTTTCCCCTCACGTTTCCCACCATTTTCCCCTCACGTTCCCTGCCCTTTTCCCCTCACGTTCCCTGTCATTTTTCCCCCTCAAATTTCCCATCCTAAATGACCCCCAAAAGGTGTCCCCAGACCCACCTGGAGCACGGCGCGGGCGTGGCGCAGCCCCACCACAGCCTGGTAGTACTGGGGCAGGTCCCCCATGTCCCCTGTGGTGTCACCTGTGGGGTCCCCCAGCGCCGCCAGCTTCTCCCTAAGGGCGGCCACGCGCTGGGTCTGGGCCTGGAGGGGATATGGCGGCGTCACAGGGGTGTCCCCACTGCCCCCCAGTGTCCCCCGGTCCCCACACCACGCTGTGCTCACCGTGGCGTCGCGGCGCAGCGGGAACTCGGCGAAGCTGCGGCGCATGAGGTCGTGGGGGCGCAGGGCCGGGGCGCGGAGCAGCAGCAGGATCATGGGGTACGTCAGGCGGAACCGCGACTGCAGCGGTGACGGCCGGCCCTGGGGAGGGACACGGGGAGTGACACAGGTGTGGGGACGCGCGGGGACGCGCGGGGACGCGCGCGGTGCTCACCAGCATCATGCGGTGCAGGTCGGAGAGCTCGGGCACCGGTCCTTTGCAGAGGATGATGACGGTGCCGGTGGCATCCAGGCCTCGGCGTCCTGCGCGCCCTGACATCTGTGTGTACTCGCCTGGAGAGCACAAAGGCACAGGGAGTCATGGCCCTGCCCCGCAGCAACGCGCTTTCCACCATTTTCACCTCATAATCCCTTCCATTTGTCCTCTCACAATTTCTGCTCTTTTTCCCCCTCACACTTGATGCCATTTTCTTCCCGTCTTCTGCCATTTCCCCCTCACATTTCCCACCCTTTTCCCCTCACGTTTTCCACCATTTTCCCCTCACATTTCCCACTCTTTTTCCCTCGACATTTCCTTTTCCCCTCTTATTTCCCACCTTTTTCCCCTTTTCCCACCCTTTTCACCTCACATTTCCACCCTTCCTCCCCTCATGTTCTGCCCTTTCCCCCACGTTTTTTTCCCCCCACAATCCCTACACACTTTTTCCCCACATTTTCCACCCTTTTCCCCTCTTATTTCCCACCTTTCTTCCCCTCACGTTTCCCACCCTTTTCTCCTCACATTTCCCACCCTTTCTCCCCTCATGTTTCCTGCCCTTTCCCCCACGTTTTCCACCATTTTCCCCCCACATTTCCCACTCTTTTTCCCTCACATTTCCCACCCTTTTCTCCCCACATTTCCCACTCTTTTTCCCTCACGTTTCCCACCCTTTTTCCCTTCACATTTCCCATCCTTTTCCCCTCACATTTCCCACCACACTTGCAACGTTACTCCCGTCATTTTTCCCAATGTGTTTTCTCCCACGTTTCCACCCTTTCTCAATCGCATCTCCCCTACTTTTCCTCTAAGTTTCCCACCCTTTTTCCTTCATGTTTTTTTGCCCGTTCCCCACCCATCTGGCACATGAAGGAAATGGCACCGAGACCCCCAAACGCTGCCCCAGAGCCGCCCCCGGCCCCGCACCGGGCAGGAGGTCACGGAAGCTGTTCCCGTCGTGCTTGCGGATGGAGTCGAAGACGACGGTTCGTGCTGGCATGTTCACCCCCATGGCGAAGGTCTCCGTGGCGAACAGCACCTGGGGCAGGTACGGGGCAGGTTTGGGGCTGGGGGTGCTGCTGTGGGGCAGGACCCTGTGCCCCACACGCAGGTGCATCACCTCTCCCCACGCACTTTGACCAGTCCTTGGCTGAAGAGCATCTCCACCACCTCCTTGAGCAGGGGCAGGACCCCACCATGATGGACGCCGATCCCGCGCTGCAGCAGCTCCGACAGCTGCAGCACCTGAGGAAAGGGGAACACGGAGGTGTTGCTGACCCCACGGGCCCCATACACCACGCAGAATCCCCAGCCTTAGGAGTGGCCATCAACCCCTCACAGCTTCACAAGACACCTTCTACCTACAACCACCTCCATGTCCCAAAGCCCCCCAAAAACCTCGCAGGCCGCACACCTGGGGCAGGCGCCGGTCAGAGCCGCGCAGCCGGGCCAGGCAGCGTGTCAGGAACTGCCGCACCTGGCCGCGCTCGGGGCCACTCAGCAGGTCCAGCGAGCCCAGCGCGGCTGCCTGGTCCTCGCAGCGGCCCCGCGAGAAGGTGAAGGTGACGGCTGGCAGCAGCTCCCGCTCGCGGAGCGTCTCCAGCAGGGACAGCCAGACACCCCGCTCCTGTTTGGAGGTAATGCAAAGGGTCAGTGGGACCCCCAAAACAGCCCCCAGCCCCACTGATGCCCCCCATACCTGCCCAGGATTCCGCTCTTTTCCCCTCATGTTTCCTGCCATTTTCCTCTCGTTTCCCGCCCTTTTTCCCCTCGCATTTCCTGCCCTTTTCCCCTCACGTTTCCCGCCTTTTCACCCTCACGTTTCCCGCCCTTTTCCCCTCACATTTCCCACCCTTTTCCCCTCACATTTCCCACCATTTTTTCCCTCATGTTTCCCGCCCTTTTCCCCTCACGTTTCCCGCCCTTTTTCCCCCCTCACGTTTCCCGCCCTTTTTCCCCTCACATTTTCCCCTCACGTTTGACCCTCACAGCGTCAGTGGGACACCCAGAGCAGCCCCCAGCCCCACTGATCCCCCCATACCTGCCCAGGATTGGGGTCTCAGGGTCAGCGGGACCCCCAAGCCCCCCATACCTGCCCAGGGTTGGGGCCCCCCATGGTGGGCTGCCGCGCCCCAAAGCTCTGTGCGTGTTTGCTGCTCTGCTCCTTCTTGGCCTCCACCGCCGCGTAGTACCTGGAGCAGGTGAGGGGGGAACAGGTGAGGGGGGGGCAGGTGTGGGGCAGGTTTTGGGCAGGTTTGGGTGAGATGTGGGGCAGGTTTGGGGCAGGTACAGGGCAGGTTTTTGGGGCAGATTTGGGCAAGTTTGGGTAAGGTACAGGGCAGGTTTTTGGGGCGGATTTGGGCAAGTTTGGGTAAGGTACAGGGCAGGTTTTTGGGGCGGATTTGGGCAAGTTTGGGTAAGGTACAGGGCAGGTTTTTGGGGCGGATTTGGGCAAGTTTGGGTAAGGTTCAGAGCAAGTTTTTGGGGTGGTTTGGGTGAGGTACAGGGCAAGTTTTTGGGGCAATTTTGGGTGAGATACAGGGCAGATTTTCAGGGTAGATTAGGGAAGGTTTGGGTAAGATCCAGTGCAGGTTTCTGGGGCAGTTTGGGTGAGGTACAGGGCAGGTTTTGGGTCAGGATTTTAGGGTGAATTCAGGCAGATTTGGGTCTTACCCCTGCGTGCTGAAGGCCCCGTTGGGGCCCAGCAGCTGGAACAGCTGGTGCCGGGTCCGGGAGCTGTTCCCGGTGAACAGGAAATGCTCCAGCGGCACTGGGCGCCGCGGGGTGCTCAGAACCCGGACACAGCGACGCTTGGTGCGCCTGGAATGGGGAAAAAACTCAGGAAATTGGGAAAAAATGGGATGGGAGAATCCAAAAGGACCTCCCCCCTCCCTCTGTCCCCAGTGCCATTGTCACCCCCCACCCCAAAGCCCTCCACATCCCTCTCAGAGACCCCCCTAAAGCCCCCCATGGCCCTCTCAGAGACTCCCAAAACCCAAAGGATGCCCCCAAAGCTCCCCAGAGCCACCCCAAATCCCTCCAGGGACCCCCCAGACAACCACAGGGACCACCCAAAGACCCCCAAATCCTCCCAGGGACCCCCCAAAATCCCTCCCGTGTCCGTACCCGACCCACTGGGCGAACTCGAGGGCGTTGGGGACAGTGGCGCTGAGCAGAACCAGCTTGACGTGCTCGGGCAGCAGGATCAGCACCTCCTCCCACACCACGCCCCTCTGAGGGGGCACAGGGGGTTAGGGGGTCCCCAAAAACCCTGAGGACCCCCAAAACCCCCTCGAGACCACCCCAAAGACCCCCCCCAAAAACCCCTACCTCATCATCACTGATGTAGTGCACGTCATCGAAGACCACCCATTCCAAATCTCAGATGGGACCAAAGCCCCCCAAGCACCCCCTAAACCCTCTCAAGACCCCCAAAACCCCACTGGGGGCCCCAAAATCCCCCTCAAGACCCCCAAAACTCCCTCGAGACCCCCAAAATTCCCTCAAGACCACCCCAAAGACCCCCAAATCCCTGTCTCATCGTCATTGACGTAATGCACCCTACCAAAAATCACCCACTCCAGGTCCCAGATGGTATCAGAGCTCCCCCAAACCCCTTGAGGACCCCCAAAACGCCCTCAAGACCCCTCCTAAAGACCCCCAAACCCCATGAGGTCCCTCCAAAGACCCCCAAAAACCCCCACATCATTGTCATTGACGTAGTGCATTTCATCAAAGATCACCCACTCCAAATCCTGGATGGTACCAAAGCCCCCCAAGCACCCCCTAAACCTCCTCAAGACCCCCAAATCCCCACTGGGGACCCCAAAATCCCCCTCAAGACCCCCAAAACTCCCTCAAGACCACCCCAAAGACCCCCAAATTCGCCACCTCATCATCATTGACGTAGAGCACCTCATCGAAGATCATCCACTCCAAATCCCGGATGGTACCAAAGCCCCCTGAGCACTCCCTAAACCTCCTCAAGACCCCCAAAACCCCACTGAGGACCCCAAAATCCCCCTCGAGACCCCCAAAACCCCCTCAAGACCCCCAAAACTCCCTCAAGACCACCCCAAAGACCCCCACCTCATCATCATTGACGTAGTGCACCTCATCGAAGATCACCCACTCCAAATCCCGGATGACGTCGGACCCACTGTACAGCATCGACCTGGCAACACCGGCATAAATTTTGGGGGGTCCCAACTCCTTCCCCGACCCCCCCCAAAGCCCCCAAGACCCCCGCTGACCTCAGGATCTCAGTGGTCATGACCAGGCAGGCGGCCTCGGGGCGCAGCTGGACGTCCCCGGTCAGCAGCCCCACGTCCCCAAAGGTGTCACGGAAATCCCGGAACTTCTGGTTTGACAGAGCCTTGATAGGCGACGTGTAGATGGACCTGGGGGGGCACCCCAAAAATCCCTGAGACCCCCCCCAAAACCCCACAGACCCCTGGACCCCAAATTGTGGGGGGCAGGAGAGATTTGGGCACTCCCGGTGGGGTTTTAGGGGTTCTGGGGGCTCCAGGATGGAGCCAAAGAGGCGTTTGGGGACACGGGGGAGGTCACCCTAAAAATCCCTGAGACCCCACACAGCCCCCCAAAACCCCACAGAACCCTGGGACCCCAAATTGTGGGGGGCAGGAGAGATTTGGGGACTCCCAGTGGGGTTTTTGGGGGTCTGGGGGCTCCAGGATGGAGCCTAGGAGGGATCTGGGGACATCCTGGGGGACTCAGGGGTCACAGAGAGGATTTGGGGTCCTCAGGGAAGTTTTGGGGTTTGTCACAAAGGTTTTGGGGCAGCTCAGGAGATATTTTGGGGGGGACTTTGGGATTTGGGGTGGGATTAGGACGACAAGGCCTTGGGATGAGTTCGGGGGGGGCATGGTGGGTTTGGGGTGTTTTGGGGTGGTTTTGGGGTTTTTGGGACCCCCGAGATGATTTTTGGGACCCCTGAGATGATTTTTGGGACCCCCGGGGTGGTTTTTGGGGTCTCACCGGGTCATGTGGCGCCGGGCCAGCGCGATGGCGTATTCGGCCACCGCCGTCTTGCCAGCCGAGGTGTGAGCGGCCACCAGGACGGAGTGACCACGCTCGAGGCACAGCACTGCCTGCTGCTGGAACGGGTCCGGCCGGAATGACCACTGTAAAGGACAGTCACAGGGTCACCCCAAAACCCCAAACAACCCAAAAACACCCCAAAAACCTCCCAAAACCCAACAGTGACAGCACTCGAGGCACAGCACTGCCCGCTGCTGGAACGGGTCCGGCCGGAATGACCCCTCACGTTTCCCGCCCTTTTCCCCTCACGTTTCCCACCATTTTCCCCTCACGTTCCCCGCCATGTTTGCCCCTCACATTTGCCACCCTTTTTTCCTCACGTTTCCCACCATTTTCCCCTCACGTTTCCCACCCTTTTCCTCTCACATTTCCCACCCATTTGCCATCACCTTCCCCGCCCTTTTTCTCTCACGTTTCCTGTCCTTTTTCCCCTCATGTTTCCCTCCCTTTTTCCCCTCACATTTCCTGCCCTTTTCCCCTCACTTTTGCTCCATTTCCCCTTCACATTTCCCGCCCTTTTACCCTCACGTTTCCCGCCCTCTTCCCCCTCACATTTCCCACCATTTTCTCCCCTTGCATTTCCCGCCCTTTTCTCCCTCACATTTCCTACCCTTTTTCCCCTCACGTTTCCTGCCCTTTTCCTCTCCTCTTTCCCACCCTTTTCTCCCTCATGCTTCCCGCCCTTTTTCCCTCATGTTTCCTGCCCTTTTTCGCTCACATTTCCCATCATCTTCCCCTCACGTTTCCCGTCTTTTTTCCCCCAAAATACCCCCAAAATCCCCCAAAAACCCACAATGACCACGCTCGTGGCACAGCGCTGCCCGCTGCTGAACAGGTTTGGCCACAATGACCACCCCAAAACCCCCCTAATTCCCCCCAAGAATCCCCCCAAACCCCACCTTGTGTGCGGGGTCGGGCAGGAGCCCCTCAAAATCCTCCACGGGTGTGGCAGCGTCGACCATTTCAGCCCAAACCTCCTTGGGGGGCTCCTGGGGGGGTTTGGGGGGGCCTGGGGGGGTCCCCGAATCCTCCTGGGGGGAGTAGGGAGTGAGGGGGGAAGAGATCCTAATAAATCATCCCAAAAACCCCACAAAATCCCCCAAAAAATCTCCCCCAAAATCCCCCTAAAATCCCCCAAAAAACCCCACAAAATTCTCCAAAAAGTCCCCAAAAATTCCCCCAAAAGCCATCCAAAATCCCCCCCATAAAAACCCCCAATTCAACCCAAAAAAGCCCCAAAATCAACCCAAAAAGCCCCCCAAAATCCACCCAAAAATCCCTCAAAAATCCCCCCAAAACCCCTCCCAAAATCCTACCAAAACCCCCTAAAATCCCCCAAAAATCCCCCCCAAAACCCCTCCCATAATCCCCCAAAAATCCTCCCCAAAACCCCCCTAAAATCCCCCAAAAATCATCACCAAAACCCCCCCAAAATCCCCCACCTTGCCCAGCAGGTCCTCCAGGCTGTCCGAGCGGCGTGGACGGAGGGGCGCAGGGCCAGATCCCCCCTCATTTTGGGGGGAGGGGGGGATTTTGGGGGTCCGCTGGACCCCGGGCTCATCTCCCCCCCCTCCCAGGTCGAAGGCGTCGAGGGTCTCCAGGAGGCTGGAAAGGGACAGTGCCCCGCCCCCTCCGGCTGGGGGGGTCAAAATGACCCCAAAACCCCCAAAAATCGACCCCCCCATGACTGGAAACCCCCCCAAAAATGTGAAACCCCCCCAAAGGTGAAACCCAAAGGTGACCCCCCCTGAGTGACCCCAAAACCCCCCAAAAATTGACCCCTCCATGGCTGAACCCCCCCCTAAAAATGTGAAACCCCCCCCAAAAGGTGAAACCCCCCCAAGACCCCCCAAATCTCTGGGGGTGCCAAAATGACCCCAAAACCTCCCAAAAATCGACCATCCCATGACTGAAAACCCTCCAAATAATGTGAAACCCCCACCAAAATGTGAACCCCCCCAAGACCCCCCAAATCTCTGGCGTCCTGGAGCTGGGGGGGTCAAAATGACCCCAAAACCCCCCAAAAATCGACCCCCCCATGACTGAAACCCCCCCAAAAATGTGAAACCCCTCAAAATGTGCAACCCCCCCAGAAGGTGAAACCCTCACCCCAAAACATGAACAAGACCCCCCAAATCTCAAGGGTCCTGGGGCTGGGGGAGTCAAAATGACCCCAAAAAACCCCAAAAATTGACTGCCCCCCTTAGGTGAAACCCCTCCCAAAATGAGAAACCCCCCTGGGCCCCCACAAATCTTTGGGGTCCTGGAGCTGGGGGGGTCAAAATGACCCCAAAACCCCCCAAAAATTCACCCCCCCCCACGGCTGAAACCCCCCGAAAATGTGAAACCCCCCCAAGGACCCCCCAAATCTCTGGGGTCCTGGGGCTGGGGGTGTCAAAATGACCCCAAAACCCTCCAAAAACTGACCCCCCCATGACTGAAACCCCCCCCAAATGAGAAACCCCCCCTGGGACCCCCCAAAATTCTGGTGCACCTCCCAAATATCCTGGGACCCCCAAAAATCCCAGAACCCTCTCCAAAAAGTTCCAGTGCCCCCCAAAAAGGTGAAAGACCCCCCCAGGACCCCCCAAAATCCTGGGACCTGCCCCCAAAAAATTCGGGGGACCCCCTCTTACCTTGGGGCTTGAACTCCACCCCCTGTTTCATCCCGGGGGGTGTCGTCAGCAGCTCTGGGGGGGAGGGAGAGGGGGGTGAGCACCCCAAAAGTTGAGGGGAAGACCCCAAAACTGGGGAGTGGGACCCCAAAATTGAGGAGAGGGACCCCAAATGGGGGGGGAACCCCAAAATTTGGGGGGGTGGTCCTTACCTGTCTCGAAATCCACGTCCTCCTCCTCCTCTTCCTCCCGGGGGGTCTGGATTTGCTCCAGAGTGGGCTCATCCTGACCCCCTGTGGGGTTTTGGGGGAATTTGGGGGGGGGTCCCGGTGTTTTTTGGGGGGGTCTCAGGGTTTTGGGGGATTCTGGGAGGATCTGGGGGGTCCCAGGGGGATTTGGGGGCAATTTGGGGGGATTCCAGGGGGATTTGGGGGGCTTTAGGGGGTCCCATGGTGGTTTTTCAGGATTCTGGGGGTGTTTTGGGGGTCCCAGGAGGATTTTGGGGGTCCCATGGTGGTTTCTGGGGCTCCCAGGGTGGTTTTTGGGGGTCCCAGAGTGGTTTTAGGGGGTCCCGGGGTGGTTTTTGGGGGTCCTGGGGTGGTTTTTGGATGTCCCTGTGGGATTTTGGGGGTCCCAGGGTGGTTTTGGGGGTCCTGGGTGGTTTTTGGGGGTCCCAGGGTGGTTTTGGGGGTCCCAGGGTGGTTTTAGGGGGTCCCGAGGTGGTTTTTGGGGGTCCCAGGATGGATTTTGGGGGTCCCAGGGTGGTTTTTGGGGGTCCCATACCTGGCCAGAATGGACAGCTGGACAGGCCCCCCCTCAGCCCCTCTCCAGCCGGTCCGGGTGGCCGCAGCAGCGAGGGTGAGTTGGAGGCGGAGAGCCCCACGGACACCAACGGCTCCTGGTGGTCAGTGGGGTTCAGGGGGGGTGAGGGGGGTGGGTGAGACCCCCCCCAAAACTCCCCAAACCCCCCCGGACCCCTCCCCACCTCAGAGAAGCCCAGCAGGGCCCCTGTCCGGGGGTCGCGCTCAGCCCGCAGCTCTCCGGCCACCGGTGTGGGGTCAAGCACAAAGAGTGACCGTGGCTCTGGGGTCCGCTGCCAGCGTCTGGGGGGACATGGTGGTCACTCAGAGTCACAGGGGTCATTCAGGGGTCACTACGGGGTCACTCAGGGGTCAGGGGAGTCACTCAGGGGTTACATGAGTCACTCAGGGGTCACTCAGGGGTCACTCAGGGGTCAGGGGGTCAAGCACAAAGAGTGACTGTGGGTCTGGGGTCCACTGCCAGCACCTGGGGGGACACGGGGGTCACTCAGGGGTCACTCAGGGGTCGGGGGGGGTCTCTCAGGGGTCACAGCGGTCACTCAGGGATCACTCAGGGGTCACTCAGGTCACTCAGGGGTCACTCAGGGGTCAGGGGAGGTCACTCTGGGGTCACAGGAGTAACAGGAATCACCCGGGTCATTCAGGGATCACAGCGGTCACTCAGGGGTCATTCAGGGGTCACTCAGGGGTCAGAAGGGTCATTCAGGGGGTCACAGGAGTCACTCCCAAGCCCCCCCAGATCCCCCCACAGCCCAAGGACCCCCCCATTTCCAAGACCTCCCAATTTTAGGGACCTCCCCATTTTTTGGGACCCCTCCTCATTTTAGGACCCCCCCATTTTTAATGCCCCTCCATCGTTGGGACTCCTCCCATTTCTAGGGACTCCCCCCCCCCATTTTTAGAGACCCCCCCCATTTTTAGGGACGCCAACTTTTAGGACCCCCCCCCATTTTTAAAGCCCCTCTGTTCTTGGGACCCCCCCATTTTTAGGGACCCCCTCCCATTTTGGGGGACACACCCCCCATTTTTAGGGACCCCCCTCAATTTTTAGAGACTCCTCCCATTTTTAGGACTCCTCCCGTTTTTAGGGTCCCCCCCATTTTTAGGACCCCCCCATTTTTGGGGACCCCTCCCATTTTTCAGGATCCCTCCAATTTTTAGGGACCCCCCCATTTTTGGGGACCCCCCCGTACCTGTTTGCCCTCTGGTGCCCGTGGATGGGGAGCCCCTCGGGGGTCCCCAAAAATCGCAGCTCCAGCTCCATCACCAGGGAGGGGGCGAACGGGGGGAGCCCCTGCGGCAGCTGCGGGGGAGGGGCGTGAGACCCCCCCCCCCCAAAAAAAGGGGGACCCAAAAAGGGGAGGGGTCACACAAAGGGGGGAAACAGGGGAGGGTTTGGGGGGTCTGGGGTTTTTACAGGGGGTGGATTTTGGGGTTTTTTGGGGATTTTTTGGGGGGAATTTGGGGTTTTTTGGGTGGATTTTTTTTTTTTTAATGGATTTGGGGGGGTTTTAAGGGGGGGTTCTTGGTGGATTTTGGGGGGATTTTTTTGGGGTGGATTTTGGGTAGATTTGGGGAGTTTTTTGGGTTGATTTTGGTGGATTTTTGTGGTGGATTTTAGGGATTTTTGCAGTGGATTTTTGGGGGTTTTGGGGGGATTTTTTGGGTTGATTTTGGGGGGGTTTTTTGGGGGGATTTGGGGGGGTTTTTGGGTGGATGTTGGGGGTTTTTCGGGTTTATTTGGTGGGGTTTTTGGGTGGAGTTTGCAGGGGTTTTTTAGGGGGGATTTTTTGGTGGATTTTGGTGTTTTTTTTGGGGGATTTTTTTGGGGTGGATTTTGGGTAGATTTGGGGAGTTTTTGGGTTGATTTTGGTGGATTTGAGGGAGATTTTGGGGGGATTTTGGGGGATTTTTGGGTGGATTTTGGTTTTTTTTTTAAGGAACCTTTTGGGTGGATTTGGGGGGATTTGAGGGAGATTTTTGGGGGGGATTTGGGGGATTTTTGGGGTGGATTTTGGGTTTTTTTTAAGGAACCTTTGGGTGGATTTGGGGGATTTTTGGGTTTATTTGGTGGGGTTTTTGGGTGGATTTTGGGAGATTTTTTAGGTGGATTTTGAGGTTTTTAGAGGGAATTTTTTGAGTGGATTTTGGGAGTTTTTTTGGTTGATTTTGGGGTTTTTTTGGGTGGATTTTGGGGGATTTTGGGTGCATTTTGCGGCCTTTTTGAGTGCATTTTGGGGGGGTGGGTTTATTTGGGGGGTTTTGGGGTGGATTTTGGGGTTTTTTTCGGGTGGATTTTGGGGCTGTTTTGGGTTTTTTTCGGGTGGATTTTGGGCTGAATTCGGGGGTTTTATGGATGGATTTTGGGATTGTTTCGGCTTTTTCCGGGTGTATTTCGGGTGAATTCGCGGCTCTTTGTGGCTCTCACTCACGGTCCCGCGCGGCTCCGGCCCCTCGGCGGCTCCGGCCGCTCCCGTCAGGAGCTCGAACCGCCCCGAGCACCCGAGCTCCAGCAGCGCCAGCGGCAGCTCCCGCGGCCCGCGGCCCGGAACGGCTGGGGGAGCACCGGGAGATCAGCGGGAACCCCCGGATCCCCCCCGGGTCCCCCCCAGCCCCTCCGGCCTCACCGATCCGCTCCAGCTCCATCCCCGCTCCGGCCGCGCTGACCGGAACCGCTCCGGCCGCACCCGGAAGTACCGGACTCCACCCGGAAGTACCGCCAGCGGGTAAACCCCGCCCTCCTCCCGACCTCCTCCAATCAACGTGCGGCGCGCCAACACTCATCCAATGGAAACGCGCCAACTCTTTCGCGGTGTATTGTGGGAAGCGCAGCTCGCTTCCGGTGCGGCCTTGCCGTTGCCACGGAAACGCGCGTGCCTCCGCGTCCCGCTCCGGGTGCCACCCCCTCAGTGTCCCCCTCAGTGTCACTCCGTGTCCCCAGCCATGCTCACCCTCCCCGCCCGGCCTCACCGAGGAGGAAGAGGCGCTGCAGAAGCGATTTCGCAAGCTCAGGAAGAGGTGAGGCCATAGGCCGGGATTTAGGTTTTAGGGGGGGGTTTTGGGGACTGAGAGTGGGGATGCTTTTGGGGGGTAGGGTTTTTTGGGGGGATTTCTAGTTTTTTTGGGTGGATATTTTTGAGGTTTTTGGGGGATTTTTTGGGGTGCATTTTGGGGCTTTTTTTGAGGGGGTTTTGGGTGGGATTTTTGGGTGGATTTTGGGGTTTTTTTGGGGGGCATTTTGGGGGTTTTTGGGTGGATTTTGTGGGAATTTGGGAGGGATTTTGGGGGCGACTTGGGACGTTTGAGAGATTTTTTGGAGGGATTTTTTGGGTGGATTTGGGTTTTTTGGGGGGGGATTTTGGGGGTTTTTTGGGTTGATTTGGGGGTTTTTGGGGGGAGATTTTTTTCGGTGGAATTTGGGTTTTTGGGGAGTTCTTTGGGTGGATTTTGGGGGATTTTTTGGAGGAGATTTTGGGGGGGATTTTTGGGTGGATTTTGGGGAGGTTTTGAGGAGATGTTGAGGTTTTTTTAGGGAATATTTGGGGTGGATTTGGGTTTTTTTTGACGGGATTCTGGTGGGTTTGGGGTTGGAATTTTTGTGTGGATTTTGGGGAAATTTTTGGGTGGATTTTGGGGGGGATTTTTGAGGTTTTGAAGATCCGAGGGGGATTTGGGGAGGGCTCCTTTGGCTCTGGGGGTTCCCAAATCTCCCGGAATTCTCGGAATTCCCGGAATTCTCCGTTTCTCTCAGAAAAAGGCGCTGCTGGCGCTGAAGAAGCAGCAGAGCTCAGCCGGGAGCAGCGCCCAGGGGGGCATCAAACGCTGTGAGAAGGGGGAAAAATGGGGAGGGGGGCTCCAGACCCTCCCAAAACGCCAAATCCATGGGGTTCAATGTGGGGAGGGGGCTCCAGACCCCCCAAAAACCCAAATCCATGGGGTTCATTGTGGGGAGGGGGCTCCAGACTCCCCAAAAACCCAAAATCCATGGAGTTCATTGTGGGGAGGGGGCTCCAGACCCCAAATCCCTGAAATCCCCTTTTTTGGGGGGTTTTAGAGCCCTTAGAATCCATAAAATCTCAGTTTTGGGGGGTTTTTAGGTTCCTTAAAATCTCTTTTTTTTGGGGGGGAGGGGTGGTATTTGGACTCCTTCAAATCCTTAAAATCCATTTTTTGGGGGGTTTTTAGAGCTCTTAGAATCCATAAAATCTCAATTTTCAGAGAGTTTTAGGCTCTTTAAAATCCTTAAAATCTCATTTTTTGGGGGATTTTTGGGTTGTTTTAAATCTTTAAAATCTGTTTTTTTGGGAGGTTTTTAGGTTCATTTAAATCCTTAAAGATCTCTTTTTTTTCTTGAGGGGTATTTAGGTACTTTTAAATGCTTAAAATCTCATTTTTGGGGGGGTTTTAGATTCATTTAAATTCTTAAAATCCTTTTTTGGGGGGGTATTTTTAGACCCCTTTAAATTCTTGAAACTTCTTTTTTTGAGAGATTTTTAGGCTCCTTTAAATTCATAAAACCCTATTTTTGGGGGATTTTTAGACTGTTTTAAGTCTTTAAAGCTTCATTTTTTGGGGGGATTTTTAGGTCCTTTTAAATTCTTAAAGTCCCTTTTTTTGGGAAGTTTTTAGGTGCCTTTAAATCCTTTTTTTTCGAGCATTTTTATGTTCATTTTAATCTCTAAAATCCCTTTTTTTGAGAATTTTTAGGCCCCTTTAAATGCTTGAAATGTCATTTTTGGGGCATTTTTGGATGGGATTTTTGCCCTTCAGTTTTTGGGGTGGGGATTTTGGGGTCCCCCAGGTGTGCCTCCCCTCTCAGGTGTGTCCCCCCCCCTCCAGCCATGTCTGACCAGCCCCCCAGGTGTGACTGTGACCCCCCAGGTGTGACCCCAAATCCCCATAAATAGTTTTTTGTGGAGAAGTTTTGTGTGCAGTTTTTGTCTTTTCCTCTAGAAAGGAATTTTGCGGGGGGAATTTTTGTGTTTCCTCTTTGGGGTTGGGGATTTTGGGGTCTCCCAGGTGTGCCCCCCCCTCTCAGGTGTGTGACCCCCCCAGGTGTGACCCCAAATCCACAAAATTTCAGTTTTTGGCTGGGATTTTTCTCAGATTTTTGTAATTTTCTCTTTGGGTTGGGATTTTTGGGTGGGATTTTTGCCTTTTTGTTTTTGGGGTTGGGATTTTGGGGTCCCCCCAGGTGTGCCTCCCCTCTCAGGTGTGTGATCCCCCCCCAGACATGTCTGACCAGCCCCTCAGGTGTGACTGTGACCCCCCAGATTTGACCCCAAATCCCCAATTCCCATTTTTTGGCTGAGATTTTTGTCAGATTTTTATCATTTTCTCTTTGGGTTGGGATTTTTGGGTGGGGATTTTTGTGTTTCCTCTTTGGGAATGGGGATTTTGGGGTCCCTCAGGTGTGAGGCCCCCTCTCAGGTGTGTGACCCCCCCCCAGGTGTGACCCCAAATCCCTGAGATCCTTTTTTTTGGGGGGGGGGGGGATCTTTAGATTCCTTTAAATCTCTGAAATCCGGGTTTTTTTTTAATTTTTTAGTGGGGGTTTTGCGTTTCCTTTTTGGGGTGGGGATTTTGGGGTCCCCCCAGGTCTGCCCCCCCTCTCAGATGTGTGTCCCCGCCCCCAGCCATGTCTGACCAGCCCCCCGTGGACACGGCCACGGCCACCGAGCAGGCCAAGCTGCTGGTCAAGTCCGGGGCCATCAGCGCCATCAAGGCCGAGAACAAAAACTCGGGGTTCAAGCGGTCCCGGACCCTCGAGGGCAAACTCAAGGTGGGGACCCCCAAAAACCCCAAAATCACCCCAAAATCACTCCAAAATCATACCTGGGATCCCTGAAAACCCCTAAATCACCCCAAAATCACTTCAAAATCATACCTGGGACCCCCCAAAAACCCCAAAATCATACCTGGGACACCCAAAATCCCACCTAGGACCCTCCGATCACCCCAAAATCCCACCTGGGACCTCCAAAATCCCCTCAATCACCCCAAAATCCCACCTGGGACCCCCAAAATCCCCCGGGATTGCCCCAAAAGCCCCCAGAAAGCCAAGAACAAAAACTCGGGGTTCAAACGCTTGCGGACCCTCGAAGGGAAACTCAAGGTGGGGACCCCCCAAAAACCCCTAAATCACCCCAAAATCCCACCTGGGACCCCAAAAATCCCACCTGGGACCCCCCCAATCACCCCAAAAACCCCTGGAAGGCTGAGAACAAAAACTCGGAGTTCAAACGCTTGCAGACCCTCGAGGGGAAACTCAAGGTGGGGACCCCCCCCAAAACCCCTAAATCACCCCAAAAACCCCAAAATCACCCCAAAATCCCACCTGGGAGCCCCAAAATCCTACCTGGGATCCACAGAATCCCCCCAGTCACCCCAAAATCATACCTGGGACCCCCAAAATCCCACCTGGGACCTGCCCCAAATCACCCCAAAACCTCCCAGATCCTCATGACCTCCACAGGACCCCCTGTGACCCCCCCAGGACACCCCAGAATCCCATCTGGAACCCCCAAAATCATACCTGGGACCCCCAAAATCATACCTGGGACCCCCAAAATCCTGCCTGGGACCCCAAAATCCCGCCTGGAACCTCCAAAATCCCACTTGGGACCCATCCAATCACCCCAAAATCACCCCAAAATCCCACCTGGGATCCCCAAAACCCCTCAAAATCCCTCAAACCCCGCCAGATCCCCCCGGGGGGGCCCTGGGGATATTTTGAGATATTTTGGGACCCCCCCTCACCCCTTTTTGCCCCCCCAGGACCCCGAGAAGGGCCCCACCCCCACCTTCCAGCCCTTCCAGCGCAGCGTCTCGGCCGACGACGACTCCCAGGAGGTACCAAAAACGCCCCAAATTTGGGGTCTGAGGGGGTCCCTGGGGGTGGGGAACCCCCCCTTTATCCTGGGGGGTCCCCCAAAACCGGGACCGCCCCAAATTAACCCCTCCCCCCTCACAGTTGCGCCGCCCCCAGAGGAAGTCACTCTATGAGAGGTGGGTGGGGACCCGCCCCCCCCCCAAAAAATTTTGGGGGAACTCCCCCGTGGGTTTGGAGTGGATTTGGGGACCCCCTCCGTGGATTTGGGGACCGCTGCTGAGGGTTTGGGGGGGGTCCTGAGGGGGTTTGGGGTGATGGGGGAGGGGGGAAAAGGATTCTGGGGGGGTCTTGGGGGGGGAGGAAGGTCTGGGGGGGCCAGGGGGTTTTTGGGGGGTTCCAATTTGGGGGGGTTTTGGGGGTCCCAATTTGGGGAGTGTCCCAGGGGTTACGGGGGGGTCCTAGGGGGTTTTGGGGATCTGAGGGGGGTTTTGGGGAGGATTCCAATTTGGGGAGGGGTCCCAGGGGGATTTAGGGGATCTGAGGGGGGTTTTGGGGGGATCCCAGGGGGGTTTGGGGGGGTCTCAATTTGGGGGGGTCCTGGGGAGGTTTTGGGGAGTCCCAGAGGGATTTTGGGGGGTCTGAGTGGGGTTTTGGGTGGTCCCAATTTGGGGAGGGTCCCAGGAGGGGTTTGGGGACCCTGTGACCCTCCCTGTGGGTTTTGGGGACCCCCCCATGAATTTTGGGACCCCCCCATGAATTCCGGGGTCCCCTGACCCCCTGCCCCTCCTCCAGCTTTGTCAGCGCCAGCGAGCGGCTGCGGGAGCCCGAGGGGGGAGGGGCACGGGGGGAGCCCTCCGAGCGGGGCGGGGGCGAGCGGCGCCTGGAGTGGGACCCTGAAAATGAGCCCGAGGAGCGGCGGGAGCGCGACGGAACCTTCCGGAGTGAGGGGGGGCCCCAAAAATGGGAAGGGGTCCCTAAATATGCGAGGGCTCCCAAAACTGAGCCTGAGGAGTGGTGGGAGCGCAATGGAGCCTTCCAGAGTGAGGGGGGCCCAAAATGGGGGGGACCCCAAAACTGGGTGTGACGGAACCTTCTGGAGTGAGGGGGTGTCCGGAATATGGGGGGGGGGGGTCCCAAAACTGAGGCGGGAGCGTGACGGAACCTTCCAGAGGGGTGGTCCAGAATATGGGGGGGGGTCCTGAAATATGGGGGGACCCCCAAAGGGAGGTCAAGGAGTGGTGGGAGTGCGACAGAACCTTCCGGAGTGAGGGGGGACCCCGAAAATGGGGTTGGGGGGGGGGGGTCTGGAATGTGGGGGGGATCCTAAAACATGGGGAGGGTCCTAAAATATGGGGTGGGGGGGTTCTGAAATTTGGGGAGTGAGGTTTGGAATATGGGGGGGTCCTAAAAATAGTGGGGCAGTCCCAAAAATATGGGAGGGTCTGGAACCATGGGGGAGCCCTAAAACCTTAGAGGGGGGGCCATAAATACCTGTCCCCAGTGCCAGGGTCTGTCCCCAGTCTCATATCTCTGCCCCAAGGTGTCCCCAAGGCTCTGTCACTGTCCCCAAGGTGTCCCCATGTCCTCACAGGGTCAGACTCATTCCCCGAGTGCCGCCCCAATCCCAGACCCCTATCCCCATGTCCCCAGGGCCTGTCCCCATTGTGTCCCCATTGTGTCCCTGTGTCCCCAGGGCCTGTCCCCAATGCCAGACCCCTGTCCCCAAGGTGTCCCCAAGGCTCTGTCACTGTCCCCACAGGGTCAGACTCGTTCCCTGAGCGCCGTCCCCCAAGGAAAGGGAACACCCTGTATGTGCACGGGGCTGAGCTGAGCCCGGAGCTGCTGCGCGCGGCCTTCGGACCCTTCGGAGCCATCATTGACCTGTCAATGGACACGCCCAGGAAGTGGGTGGGGCCTAAATGGGTGTGGCATGGGTGTGGGTGATGTCATTGACCTGTAAATGGACACGCCCAGGAAGTGGGTATGGCCTAAATGGGTGGGGCTGGGTGTGGGTGATGTCATCGACCATCCATGGACACGCCGAGAGAGTGGGTGTGGCCTAAATGGGTGGGGCACAAGGGTGGGGCTGTGGGAGGGGCTAAAACTGGGTGTGGTCACTGCTGGGAAGGGCTAAAGGTGGGTGGGGTCACAGGTGAGGTGTGGCCAAAATGGGTGTGGCCAAAATGGGTGGGGTCAAAGGTGAGGTGTGGCTTGAAGTGGGCGTGGTTAAGGCGGGTGGTGCCACAGGTGTGGGCATGGCCAGGCAGGGGCGTGGCCGGGCCCTGCAGGTGTTCCTTTGTCCCCTCAGCTGCGCCTTTGTCACCTACGAGAAGATGGAATCGGCTGACCAGGCCATCGCTGAGGTGGGGATTTTGGGGGGAATTTGGGGGATTTTCGGGAGATTTTTGGGGATTTTGGGGGGATTCAAGGGGATTTTTGGGGTGAATTTTAGGGGATTTTTGGGGAGATGTTTGGGGAGATTTTTGGGGATTTTGGGGGGATTTTTGGGAGGATTTTTGAGGGGATTTAGGTGGATTCTTTGGCGGATTTTTGGGGGGTTTTCGGGGCACTTTTCTGGGATTTTTGGGGGCATTTTAGGGGGTTTTTTTTTGCGGATTTGGGGGGATTTTTTTGGGGAGATTTTTAGGGATTTTTTGGCGATTTTTTGGGGAATTTTTGGGGGGATTTTGGGGGATTTTTGGGCAGATTTTGGGAGATTTCTGGTGGAATTTGTGGTGGGACTTTGCGGAACTTTGGGCAGATTTTTTGGGGGATTTTTTTGGGAGATTTTTGCGTGGATTTTGGGGGGTTTTTGGTGTGATTTTGCAAAATTTTGGGGGGAATTTTGGGCGTGTTTTTAGGGATTTTTGAGGGTATTTTTTGATGGGATTTTGCAGAATTTTGGGGAGATTTTAGGGGGAATTTTTGGTGGGATTTTGCGGAATTTGGGGGGTATTTTTGGGGTGATTTGGGGGAGATTTTTTGAGGATTTTTCAGGGATTTTATGGGGATTTTTGGCCGGATTTTTGGTAGGATTTTTTCGGATTTTGGATGTATTTTTGGGAAGATTTTGGGGGATATTTGGGGTGATTTTGGGGAGATTTTTTGAGGATTTTTTGGGGATTTTTGGGCAGATTTTGGGGGGATTTTTGGTGGGGTTTTTGGTAGGATTTTTTTGAATTTTGGGTGTATTTTTGGGGGGTTTTTGGGGGATTTTGGGGCCATGCTTACCCCTCCCCATGCCCCCCTCCCCAGCTGAACGGGGCTGTGGTCCAGGACGTGCAGCTCAAGGTCAGCATCGCCCGCAAGCAGCCAATGCTGGACGCAGCCACTGGGAAATCGCTCTGGGGGTCACTGGGTGAGTCTGGGGTCACTGGGAGGGTCCTGGGGGTCACTGGGGGGTCACTGGGTCAATCTGGGGGGTCACAGGGGGCAGCCGATGCTGGACGCAGCCACTGGGAAATCGCTCTGGGGGTCACTGGGGGGGTTTGGGGGTCACTGGGAGGGTCCTGGGGGGGTCTGGGGGGTCACTGGGGGGGTTTGGGGTCACTGGGGGGGTCACTGGGTGAGTCTGGGGTCACTGGGGGTCACTGAGTCTGGGGTCACTGGGGGCAGCTGGTGCTGGACGTGGCCACTGGGAAATTGCTCTGGGGGTTACTGGGGTCACTGGGGGGGTCACTGAGGTCCCTGGGGTGTCCCCATGTCCCCCTGACCCCCCCGTGCCCCCCCAGCGGTGAAGAACAGCGCCAAGGGCTCGCACCGGGACAAGCGGTCACAGGTGGTGTACAACGAGGACCTGTTCGGGGGACACTGAGGGGACACTGGAGACAACGAGGGACACTGAGGGGACAGTGACACCGAGGGATAACGAGGACCTGTTCAGGGGACACTGAGGGGACACTGGAGACAGCGAGGAACACTGGGGACACTGAGAGACATGGAACAACGAGGGACATTGGGGACACTGAAAGACAACGAGGACCTGTTCGGGGGACACTGGGGACAACAAGGGACATTGGGGACAGCGAGGACCTGTTCGGGGAACACTGAGGGGACACTGGGGACAACAAGGATCTGTTTGGGGGACACTGAGGGACAAGGGACATTGGGGACAACGAGGGACAACAGACAGCAAGGGACATCGGGGACAACGAGGCCCTGTTCGGGGGACATTGAGGGACAATAAAGGACATGGGGACACATTTGTTGTCACCTGGAGAGATGGAAGTGTTTGTTGTCATTTTGGTGGGGACAGGGACACGTTCAGAGTCACCTGGGGGGGGCAGGGACACAATTACTGTCACTCGGGGGACACAGGGATTTGTTTATTGTCACTTGGGGGGGGTTAGAGACACCCAGGGGACACCTAGGGACACTCAGGGGACACCCTGGGTCCCACTGGTGCTGGGTGCTCGGTGATGCCATTGGGGGGTGGTACATCCAGGTGTGTCCAGCTGTGTCCTGGGCATGCCCAGACATGTCTAGGGTGTGTCCAGCTGTGTCCAGGGTGTGTCCAGGTGCATCTGGCCACATCCAGCTGTGTCCAGAGGGTGCCTCGGTGTGTCCAGGGCATGTCCAGGGTGTGTCCAGGCTGTGTCCAGGTATGTCCAGCCATGTCCAGAGGGCATCAGGGTGTGTCCAGTTGTGTCCAGCCCCATCCAGGCCACGTCCGGCCGTGTCCAGGTGTCCATCTCAGGGCAGGAAGCCCAGGTCCTTGTCCTGGAGCCGCTCCCAGAGCCAGGGCAGGACCTCGAAGAGGCTCAGGTGGAAATCGCAGGCGAAGGAGGGGGCGCAGCGCTGGCGGCACACCGGGAGGACGCCCCAACTGACCACTCCCACCTGGGGGTCAGTGAGGGGTCAGACCACATGGGGAGGACACCCCAACTGACCACTCCCACCTGGGGGTCAGTGAGGGGTCAGGGCACATGGGGAGGACACCCCAACTGACCACTCCCACCTGTGGGCAGTGAGGGTCACTCAGGCGTCAGAGCACACGGGGTGGGTTTTTAAGGTTTTTTGGGGTGATTTTTTTCTGTTTCCGGGTCCGTTTTTGGGGTTTTTGGGGTGGGTTTTTGGGGGTTTGGGGGCCGTTTTTTCCATTTTCAGGTCCATTTTCAGGTTTTTGGGGTCCCCACCTTCTCGACGAGCTCGCTGAGCACCCTCCGCGCTCTCTCATAGTCCTGGGGGTCGATGCTGCGCGAGGCATCGAGCACCAGGAACACGTTCAGGGACCCCCCCCGGCCTCCAGGCGGATCCGGCGCTTCAGGGTGGGGTCTGGGGGGACGGGGGGGAGTGAGACCCCGCGGGAGACCCCTGAGAACAGCGGGAGACCCCCGGGAGACCCCCGAGACCACCGGGAACATCGGGAGACCCCTGGGACTGCCCTGAGACCACCAGGAGACCCTCGAGAATGCCCCGGGAGACCCCCGAGAACATCGGGAGACCCCCGGGAATGCCCCAAGACCCCTGGGAATACCGGGAGACCCCTGGGAGACCCCCGAGAATGCCCCGGCTGCCTGCGCGGAGTCCCGCCGCCGACGCGGACCCGGCGCGATTTCCCCTGCGTTTCCCGCTGAGCGGACGCGGGCTGTGGTGCCGGCGGCGCCGGGCGCGGGCGGGAATCGGGCGGGCGCCGACAGGCAACGGCAGGGACGGACGCCTCGGCGCGGTGCCGGGGGCCTTCGGCGTCCGTAGCAAAGATGGCGGCAGGGCCGGAAGCGGCTTCTGCCAGCACTCAAGATGGCGGCGAGGAAGGGCGGAAGTCGCGGACCGCCACACCTAAGATGGCGGGGCGGCGAGGCGTGCGCTCGACCTTCCCAAGATGGCGGCGCCGAAAAAAGGCGGGAAAAAGAGGACCCCGGGGCGTCCCTCCGGCTGCCTGCGCGGAGTCCCGGCGCCGACGCGGACCCGCAGCGATTTCCCCGGCCTTTCCGGCTGAGCGGACGCGGGCTGTGGCGCCGGCGGCGCCGGGCGCGGGCGGGAATCGGGCGGGCGCCGACAGGCAACGGCGGGGACGGACGCCTCGGCGCGGTGCCGGGGGCCTTCGGCGTCCCGTAGCAAAGATGGCGGCAGGGCCGGAAGCGGCTTCTGCCAGCACTCAAGATGGCGGCGAGGAAGGGCGGAAGTCGCGGGCCGCCACACCTAAGATGGCGGGGCGGCGAGGCGTGCGCTCGACCTTCCCAAGATGGCGGCGCCGCGCGCATGCGCGTTGGGCGGGGCCGACGAGACGCCGCTATAAAAGAGACCCCGCGGCGCCCCTTCGGCTGCATGCGCGGACCCGACGCGACTTCCCGGCGTTTGCAGGTGGGCGGACACGGGCTGTGACCGGCGGTCGGCAGCGCCGGGGGTGGGCGGGCGCAGACAGGCAGCGGCGTGCTCTCCTCTGGAGCTCGTGCGCCGCTCCGCTCCTACGAGGGCTCCCTCCCCGGCCCCGCTCTGCCCCGCCGGGCTCCCGTCCCCGGACCCCCCCCCTCCCCGCTCCCCCCGGCCCGGGGAAATGTAGGAGAACACAAAAGCGTCCCGGGAGAGCCGTCAGCGGAGCTGCCGGCGGCCGTCCCCCTGCCCGTCGGCAGAGCGGCTGCCTGCAGCCGGGAGCTGCCAGCAGGGAGCCGGCTGCTCCTTGCCGTGGAGGGAGCGGGGGGGACTGGTGCGGGGCCGGGCCTGGAGGCTGCAGCCTTTTCCCGGGCACGGCTTTGCCAGGGACAATTTCCGCTGCCCGCAGCTCTCCGTGGGTCCTGGCTGGGCTTGGGGCTGGGCCGGCAGCCAAATCTCCTTTCTATGTGGGACATTGTTTTTTTTTTTTTTTATTTTTATTGTCAAATTATGGCTCAAATTTATATGCTTGAATTTTTTATATTTACATTTCTATGTATGCTGTTCTATCTAGGTAGTGGTAGTGATGTTTCATAATTAGTGGTACTTATATATGGCTTTTATTCCAATATTTGATTTTTTTGCCGTAAGTATTGTGTTAGTTTATTTCGTTGTATTAATTGCTGTGCGTTATTTGGTTTCCAAGTAAAGATCATTTTATGGATGGGCTTGTTTGCATTCAAGGTGAAACGAATGTAAGTAGTTGGGTTTTTTTCATAGGTTTCTGATATGTATTATTGGGACTTTGTTTTTGTTTCTTGTACGTTGGAGTTCATTTTGTCTGGAGGGCCAGCTGGGATGGTGGAGTTTTGAATGTCAATTAATTAGGTGGGTTTTCTTGGATGTAGTTTTTAATTTTTGGAAGTTTTCTTAATTCGTGCTTGGAAGGTGGTTTTTAACAATTTATTGTACTGTCTTATTTTGTCCTTATGGTGTACGATGAGGGATATGGTGCATTTATTTAATATGTTACGTTTGCTAGTTGAGGCCTTGATAAGGTTCTTTTTGACACGAGTTCTGGTGTTGGACGTAATTTTTTGGGGGGTGTTATGTTTTAAAGGGTTTGTTTTTTGAGATTTAGGATGGTGCTGCGGGCTGTAGTGTGAGGTAGAGGCTTGGCTTTTAGTCATTTCGTGGTGGTTTTTATCATTGTGAATATGTAGCCTTTGTTTGGGCTGGTTTGAGGTAGTGTGCTGTTATTAATTTTGCTCGGGTTTTATTCTACTTATATTTGGGTTAAGAGTTGTAAGGGAGGTGATACTTAAAACAGAATTGTGGATATAAAAATGTCCTTTGCAATCGTTGGTTAGGTTTTCTTCCTTGTTGGACAAACTGTACAACTTAAATCTATTCTTAAATCTTTCCCATTTAGGACTTGATGGCAAAGTCCATTGGTGAGGGGGTAAAAACACATTACTGGGTTTAATTTTGTCTCTGAGGCTGATGGGTTTTAGCTGCTTCTGATTAAGGCTCTGAATTCCTTTGCATCTCCCTATGATTTTACAGGTTAGCTCCAGGTGATTGGATTTCTCACTGGGGGTGGGGGTGTTACATTCAATACTTTAGGCTGTTTTTGTTCTGCCTGCTCAAATACTTCACTAAACCTGTTTTCTAGTCCTTTTTGGGTAGCCATCAGAGCACTGTGAACTGTTCTGCTCAAAATATCAGCATTAACAATGGCTGAGGGAAGGACAACTTCTGGGAGAGTGACATCAGATGGATTTGTTCTCAGTCAAGAGCTTTGAAATAATCTTTACTGTTCTCCAAATAATTCTGGCATTATACACTACAATGATCACAAAGCATGCAGTGCTTTATCAAAGGTGCAGGATCTTTTTATTACATTAAAGTACAGTTTAATGAGAGAACTGAAATAGGATCAGTCCCATTAATTTTTCAGGCTGTGTTCTGTACATCATCAGCTCTGGAAGAAACATAGAACAGGTTTAGAGCTAATCTTTCACCTGCACACCAGATCCCTTCTTAGGCTTAGTTCTGGTATAAATGACAAAAGATCTGGGGGCTTTTAGCTATTGTTTGCAATCAACTACTTACTATACCATGATTACAAGGGGTGTTTGGAATTACATAGAAACTTTCGTATACCACCTTCTCAATGCCTCACAGCTTGGTATTTTATTTTTTGTAATTGTTTTTCTTACATGTGCAAGGAGAGTAATGCAAATGATGAGTTCAGCTTTGATCCATATTGGCCATGGCATCAAAATCTCCTTCCCTCAAGCTGCTGGAAATTTGTTTATTGTTTATTCTTTAGCAGAGAGAAATTCTTGCCTTTCTGTATTTTGCACCCTGCTCCCGTGACCTCTCTTCTCAGATGTTGAAACCATCATGCAATAAAGGGGTTTGGTCCTGCTCTCCTGTCCTGTCCTGTCCCCCGTAGTGGAGTAGCTGTCACTGAAACGATGCCCACGTGGATTTGATCCTAAGGATTATTCATGCCGAAGAGCCAGGGAGAGGAGAGTTCCAGACTTGAATGAAGTCATGGGTAAACAACTGTGCAGGAGGACACTCTGTCAGGATTTTAGAGGAAAACAGGATTATTGAATGTGAACTTTACAAAATGGCCACAGAGGATCAAATTAAGGGGGCAGCTGCAAAGGGCAGTGCAGCCCAAAGGGTGACCCTGGCCCATGGTTGAGGGAGAGGTCAGCCGAGAGCTTGGTGAGCAAGTAAAGTGGGGGGAATGTGGTGTCAGAAGATGAGAGAGGTCAAAATAATACATAACTTCCGTTCATGGCTGCTTATGCTGAAAGAATAGTGCCTGGTCCCATGAGCATGGCTATTCACAGCATGCATTCGGTGCAGCTCTCGGGAGAAACTGGGATTGGTCCTCACAGAGCTTCCCGGGCTGGCTCCAAGCTGAGTCTTGTCCCCTGCCATCTAAGAGGTGAGGAGTAGCAAAAATCCCATCCCGTACCTCCTTGTGGTCGGTATCCACGGATCCCCCAAACACATAATAAGGGCAGGCTCTGCTCCCAGCTCTGCCACTGGGAATTTTCCTGAAAGGCTGCAAACGCGTCAGAATTCCTCACCGGAAAGCGAATGCAATGTAACGCGGCTGCTTTGCTGCTCTGTAGTTTTGGTTAGCACCATGTGTTTTTATAGCCCATTCTAGCAAGATAAGAGGTATGGATGAGCAAAGAAAACAACATAGAGGGTTTTATGTAGGAGTTGTTAAAATGAGTTGCTTCTACTTCACCGAAATTTGTACCAACTATTTTCAGTGTGTTCCCTATTAGACTTCTTTTTCCTTCTCTCTTTGGTACGCCACAAAGCAACAAATGCTCCCTCTCCCTCTTGCCATTTATCTTTTTCTTTCTTACGGGATAGAAGAGAATATGCAAAAAAGAAATATGGAAAGCAAAACGTCCTTTGAACCATGTGCATTCCATTAAACCCAGCAGAACAGAACCAGGAGAAACATCCAAAAGATTGTCAGTTCTGAGATATCACCCCATCTTCCTTTTTGAATTAACAGACATATCTAGATCTACTATCTCTTTTAGCAAAGCTGAAACTTAGGGGAATATGTTTGAAACCATTAATTCTCAGGGAAATCTTCAGATTTCAAAGCTCTCATCTCTCAGGACTTTGAGCCTGAACCCACAACACAATTTGGTTTTATTTTTGCAAAAGGACTTCAGAAATTTTGGATCATAAGCGTCATGATTTATGTCCTGATATTTTTTACTTAAAAAGCATCAATTGCTTCAAGTCTCTGAACCTGACAGAGCAACTGAGTAATTTATTTTTGACCATAAATAGGGAGAAGCTGTTTTTTAACATTGCTATTTTCTTGTCCAAGTGGCATGGAAAATCAACGCTCTGTAGAAATGCAAGTAATTTACATGTGAGGACAAGCTGAAATTCAGCGTTCTCAGGCAGGTGCCATTTATCCATCAGCACTCACACATTGTCTTATCAACACATGTAGACACCTCGGGTTTTCAAAAGCTTCATTTATCACTTGGTGAATGTTTGAAGCTGAACTGCTCTTTCTGAAAAAATTGTTTCTTGGATAGGCAGATTCTGATGATAACTTAGAAACTAGTCAAAAACCCTCACCCACCTGTCTGTGCCTGCTGTGCCACACGTGTGAAAATGGCCTAGAACCAGCAGAGTGGTGCATTTCAAATATTCAAAGTTTACTTGTATAAAGTATACTGGTCATTAGATACAGAGGTTGCGTATGAAGTACATTAGAAATTATTATTGAAAGTTTCCCGTTTAGCAAAAATTGTATAGTTATTCAACAGACACATTTTGTTTCCTGCTGGTTTTATAGTTAGCTGGTTTGTTCCTGAGAATAATTTCCTCTTCTTTATTTTCACAAGTTCCTGTATCTTCTTTAATCAGCCAACACACATATTTGTCTTACAGACACGTGCGTTAGATGCTCCGTATTTCATCACCGAGTGGCTGCCAGAAATGCATTTCCATATCCACTCTTAATGAATCAGCAGAACACCACTATCAATCTTCACATCCTATAAAACTTCTTTTCGTAGAGGAGTATCCTCATTCTGATGTTCTATAATCAGCTTTGTCAGAGATGCTGTGGGCCCTCTTTCCTTAAAATATTAGCTTAGTAAAGATTTAAACCACTGTTTATAAGCAAGAGAGAGAGAATCCACATCTTCTATCTAAGATCATGGAAAGATTGATGAGCATTCATACCTGGAAAATTCTGGCAGAAGAATGAGTTCTTTGTAGCAACCTGTGTAATTAAAGAGAGGATGAATATTGGTAAAAACATTACTCCTTACTCTACTCTTCTGCCCACTGCTGCTGGATCACAGCTTGCAAAACTGTGTTTCCCTCTTCTGGGCTGGCACAGACAGGCGGGTCAGGTATGAGAAATCAGAACCACAGGGCTCAAATGGTCAAACCAGGTGCTAGGACACAGTGCCGGTGTGAGTTACAGTTGGCCAAGGAATGGAGGGTTGGATGGGGTAATCCCAGCCACTTCAATCCGTGTTGTGGGACAGCAAGAGGGAGATGGATAGAATGGGACTGGCATCACCAAGAATATTCGTGTGGCCATCGTTCCCTCCACCGAAGAGCTAAAGCAGTTTGAGAGTCGCTGTTCAAACAAGGCTTATTGTTGTTTGCAGCAAGAGCTTCGGCTACTGCTCCAAAGCAGACATGCCTTTAGGTCCTGCTGAAAGTCCACTTACTGGTGTATGGAATAATGAAAGGAACACTCAATGGCTCGGGGCAAGAGCAGCATCCCAAATAGACTTTAAATGAGCCTAATGCTACTTCCCTTTGACAGTAAATACACAGAACTACATCCGCTGAGAAAGTCCCTCTGGGCTGGAAGTAATTTGCAGGTGGAATAGGACTCAGAGGAGCACCATTGCTCTGGTCTCACTTGTCCTTTGACGTCCGCTCGTGCCCACTGCAGGAGAGAATATTGGGATCTCAGATCAGGTGCTGGCAGTTGTGTATTTTTGGGTTGTTTTCAAGGTTTGATATCATCTGTTACCATCTGCCATTCTTCTCCTTGAGTCACTTCAGTGGCCATTCTGGAATAACTGTAGCGCCAGTTCTGGGTTAAATCAAGTAGAAATGCTTCAAGTGCCTGCATTTGCCATGCTCATTTTGCCTCAACTTTCTGTGGCTCTTTTGCAAGCGTGTCCCACACTTCCCTAGCTCTGCTTGGTCTGGGAAAGGTATAAGGAAATGAGCTGTAGGTCATATGGCTGCTATCCATGCTTAACTAATACTTTATCAGAACAGATGTGAATTGCAAAGGAAGTTAACGTGTAACTTTCCAAAAGCTTTGATGGAAATCTGTCTGGAAACAGCCAGAGCTGAGCACAATAGCCACAGTGAATCTCTGCTTACTTCACTGAGGACTGGTGGAAGTGCCAGGTGCCAATAACATTATTCAAATCCACATGGATTTAAAATCAGATGTCTGGGTGTGATCAGTGCTTTCTGTCTGGAACCTAGGGAGATTGATGCAACTTTCCTTTGTCTAAAGCTGGCACAATCCAAGCCAGCTGTACTGGGATTATACTTCTAGGTAATGGAAACGTAATTTTCACAGGTGTGATGAATAGTGCTGACAATTTGCTTTAGTAAGCCTGAGGCACGTAACTAATCCAAATTGTAGAATTTCTTTGGTTTACAATAATTGTAGATGTCAGGTTTGGTGGTGGCTGGATACTGTGCTGATGGGTCCTTCACAAGTGCTGAGAGATAGATAAAGTTGGGCTGAACTGATGTATTTCATATTTTGAGCAGCTGGATGAGCTCTGAATGCCATAGCCAAGTGATTAATTTCTGAATAGTGGTGAAAAGAGAGGGGGGTGCTTAAATAAATCAATGGTGGTTTTAATAAACTGGGAGCTTCTGGGTACTAAATCTGTCTGCATCTGATCTGAATTGCAATTACCTGTCAAAATTTCATCCATCATTGCAAGTTCTAGACAAACTTTCTGGCAGCAGATGTTTCAGGGAAGCTATTTCAAGTTGGAAATAGATCGTTTGGTGTACAGCATTCCCAAGAACAAAAGCCAAAGCAGAAAATATTTCCCAAGTAACAGCAATAACTTCTGTGTCATACCTAAGCAGAGTTTATTGGTGAATATAATTTGTAAATGTGGATTTCCAACATAAATCAGTCAATGAAACACTACTTGTAATTCAGCCCATCTCAAAGAGATGCAGTAATTCAATTGTGAAAGCAATGGTACTTTCAATAACTTTAAATTCAGCATTATTAAACCCCCTCTCTGAGGCTACAGCACCGGTGAGTGCCAAACAAACGTGGTGTGTTCCAGCAGCCAGGCTGTGAGGAGAGCTCTGAGATTGCCCAGAGAAATGTGTCACTCTCCCTCAGATCTGTGTTCAGCAGGTGTGGGGCCACCTGTGCAATCCATGTCTCTCTCACACCAAAACCCAGAAGGAACTGGGGGGAAAAAAGTGTTTGCCTGCCACTTAATATGGGTTCATTGACTTGCTGTCATGAGAGAAAGTGCTGAGTGTGGACTGTGGGAAGGATTTAAATTCAGAATACCTAAACTCCAGTTTTTCACTGACAGCTTTCCCGCCGTCAGGTACATGGCTGGTCCCTTCTGTGGCAAGAAGGCAACGTAATGAACATTTCTTTGCAGCCATCAGAAACATAATAATGTCGTATATAATGTCACCTATAATGTCATATAACACTGCTATTGCTCATCTGAACGTGTACCTCGACAATGACCTCTGAAGACAGGCTGGACACATGATGAGAAGATTGCTAGCCCAGCCAAATAATATCCCAAAAGCTGTTCTACTGTCACCTCTATCAAAGCCCTCCATTCTCTTTGCCAATTATAATAGCAGAATCTATCACTCTTTTTAATTTTCATTATATTAGGAATTTACTTTGCACATTTTCTTCCTCTCTGTAGTACTTTAAAATCATGTTTCATTAAAATCTGTTCCTAGCATAATTGGGAGCAATTCAGTCATAAAGTAACTGCTGACAGATGGATCCGTTTATGTCTTAGCCGAGATGTGCTGGGCTTCTTATCTCGTCACCTGTGCCTGGGGTTTGAGGGTTGATCTTTTGTGTTGGTGGCTCAGAAAGCCCCGGCCTCATGAGCTGCACCGAGCGTGTCGTTCTGAGCTCTGGAGAGCCGATGGCTGCCAAATGTCTGTAGAAAACATCCTGGTGTGCCCCACTTCTCTCATTCATCACTGCACGGTGGCGCTGGGGGAACATTTTCTGCAGATATCAGAAAATATGTCCACTTTTCTCCTTTATTTCCCTAGTCTTTATTTCCTTCTATTATTGAGCTTGGAAGGGCTGTGGGTACTTTGTGCAAATCACTTCTGAGGCCTGTGACAAGAGATTGTGTCTCCTCCAAGAGGTTTTTACTGCCTCAGCACTGGCTCTCAGGGCCATCTGTCCATTCCCCTGTGCCAGAGGCACGGAGGAGAACCCAAGGACAGGAAATAAACGGTCAGCTGGTGTCCCAGGGTGTTGCAGGGGTGCACAGGTCCTTCCCTGGATCGTATGGAAGAGGTAACAGGTAGGGAGGGAATTATAATGAACCTTTAAAATGAGGATAAATAACTTTTACCTAATGCAGCAGAGAAGCTAGAGCTGGCAAAGGGAAAAGAAAAGAAGTGAATGGCACAGAAAATGATACTGGCAGGAAACTTCATAATGAGCAGAGGGAAAGATAATTTATATCAAAAGCTGGGCAGAGCAGGCACTGCAAGTGAAGGGTGTGAACCTAAACCCGACCCTTTCCTTGCTGTACCCTTATGAAAGGCTGCATTTCAGGAATATGAAAAGGCAAAATAACTTTCAGCCTTAGAAGTAGCTGGAGGAGCAGGTGCCTCGGGCTGAAGGTGGTGTGATCCCATCCCATTTGGCTGGGGGCTGCACCCAGTGTTCCATCCTGTGTTTCTCAGGATGCATGATGAAGCCTTGGGAGAGACCAGGGATTCATTGCTTTGGACGTTGCTTGCCCTGGGGAGCACAAGGTGTCAGCACCAGTCAAACAATGTCAAGCTTCACGATTGGAAGCAGATTGGTTGAAGCTGGAATTGTTCCTGATTGGTGTTCTTAATTTCATTTTCCTGTGGAAAGGTTATTGAAAAAGCTGTTCCAGGATCATGCATTCCGACAAGGTTAAAATTTAAACTTGTTCAAGGGGAAGATCACATGTGTTTCAGGCCTAAATGCATAATTATTTTAATATTGCTAAGGCATCTGTGACCTCAGCACAGAAGTGT
>JAVTVJ010003097.1:0-11812 GCA_034509425.1 Eopsaltria australis | reverse complement strand
GAAACCACAAACCGCCGGTCAGTTGGAGAAGGCTCCTGGCCACTATTCCCGTGCCCAGGCCATGCTGGATGTTTCAGAGCTTGGCCTAAACTTTCCCATCAGCTCTTTGTTTTGGAGGAGAGCAGGAGAGCAGCACATGTGCCCCCTCCTCAGCAGCTGCCAGAGCAGGATGCTGACGAGCCCGCTGCTGTCTCCCAACACTGGCATTCCCCCCGTGCCCAGAGATGAGGATCCACCTGGAGAGAGCCGTTGTGGCAGCGAGAGCTGGCCCCAGCTGA
Source organism: Eopsaltria australis (assembly GCA_034509425.1). Taxonomy (NCBI): domain Eukaryota; kingdom Metazoa; phylum Chordata; class Aves; order Passeriformes; family Petroicidae; genus Eopsaltria; species Eopsaltria australis. The sequence continues at coordinate 11,534 of JAVTVJ010003097.1, read as the reverse complement.
TGTTCCGGCCCTTCCTGAAAGGGTGCTCCCCGCAGACCATCTGGTGCAGCAGGATGCCCAGGGACCAAATGGTTGCTGCCTCGCCGTGGTACCAGCCAAAGTGGGTCCATTCCGGGGGGCTGTAGGATGGTGTTCCTATGGAATCCAGATGGAGCTCATCAGGGGGATGCTGCTGCTCCCAGAACCTCGCCCCAGCATCCCTGGGCCTGCGGGGGCTGCACCAGTGGCACATGGGGTGACCCGCTGCCCTCTGGCCTGCACCTGGGACTTGTGCACAAACTTGGAGTTGAAAAGGAGCCACTGGTGTTCGAAGAGGGCAGCAGAAGCCCTGGGAGGACCTACCATGACATGCCCAGAAAAAACCCACTCAGTGCTGGGGAAAACCATGCCTTCATCCTCCCTGCCTGCATTGCCCCAAAAACGCCAAGGCAAACAAGGGGAGCAGAGCAGTCCAAGCCCTTTCTCGCCTGCTCACCAGACCGGCTGCTGCACAGGTTCTGGGCCCCCCCTCTCTGCTACCCACACCCACGGGTGTTTTTGTCAGGCTGGCTGCCCCCGCCCCAGCCCCAGCACCAGTCCTGGGCAGAGTGGCTGGAGAAGGCTGCCAGCAGGGCTGGAAGCTGGCCCCCTAGCCACCCCTGCTCAAATGCAACTGGGCTTAAGATTCAGTGCCATGACTGGCAGCAAAAGGGAGAATCCCTGCTGCCACAGCCAGCTTGGGCTGGGAGATGTTGGGCCATGAGATGCCGGGAGCAGGACCCTACCCCTGTGTGGGCTCACCTGCAAAGTGAGTGTAGGCTGTGTCTTGCAGGTAGGTGCCACAGCCAAAGTCAATCAATTTGGCCTGCCCGCTGGCCAGGTCAACCAGGATGTTCTCTGGTTTGATGTCCCTGTTCAGGACCCCGCAGCTGGTGCAGTGCCACACGGCCTCCAGCACCTGGCGGAAGAGCTCCCGCGCCACCTCCTCGGCCAGGAACCGCCGTGCCCGAATGAAATGCTGGAGGTCCTGACACCGCTCCGGGCGCTCCAGCACCATCACGTTGTCGTTGGGGAGCTCAAACCACTCCAGCAGCTGGACCACACCAGCGAAGCCAGTGGACACCCTGTCCAGCAGCACGATCTCCAGTGGTGCGCTGGTGCCGTCGGGCTGCGGGAGGAGCACGATGCCGTCAGTGGGGCTGAGGCCGCGCCGGGGCTCGGGACGCCCTCACCCAGCCCGGGATGCTCTGCGCCCTCCGCTGGCCCCACGCCCGCTCTCCCTGCAGGCGTCCCGGCGGCTGCCACCCTGCCGAGCCTCGGCTCATCCCCGCCCGGCACGGCCCGGCTTCTGCCGCTGGCCACCCGCTCACTCACCAGCTCGCTCCAGTGCCGGATGCGGTTCCGTGGCACCCTTTTGACGGCCACCTGCAAGCCAAGGGGAGCAGCGGGCTGAGCTCGCCGCCCGCCCTGCCGAACGCCGTCCTCCTTCTCCTCCGCCCTCCTCCTCTTTCGCCCCCTCCTCCTGCGCCCCCTCCTCCTGCGCCCCCTCCTCCTGCGCCCGCCGCCGGCCCCGCCACTCACCGGGGCGCCGTCCGAGAGCCGCGTGGCCGCGAAGACTCTGCCGAAGCCGCCGCGCCCCAGCAGCGAACCCAGGCGGTAGCGCTCCTGCAGGGCCTCCTGCGCCCTCCCTGCGGGCGAGACGCGGCTGTCAGCGCTCGGCCCGGGGCCAGCGCCGGCCCCCGAGCGCCCCTCAACCGCCCCGGGCCGGGCCTCCCCAGCCGTTCGCTCCTCGGAACGGGGCAGCGGCGGCTCGGGGCCGGCGGCCGCGCTGCCGAGCGGGGGAGCCCGGGCCGGGGAAGCCGCAGCGGAGGCGGCGGGAGCGGCCGCACCGCGTGTGTCCTCCGCGGGCCCCGGGAGGAGCCGGGGCCGGGGCCGGGGCCGGGGCCGGGGCCGGGGCCGGGGCCGGGGTCGGGATCGGGGCTGGACTCCGCGTCGAGGCCGGGGCCGGGACAGGCGGAGCCGAAGGGCGGCGATGCTGCCCCAGCCCCAGGCACTGATGCCCGCCCAGCCGCGCCACCGCCAGCACAGCGAGAGCCGGGCGGAGGCGAGACCGCGGCGGGACGGCCGGGGGCAGGGACGGGGCAGCCCCGCCCGGGGCCGGGGGCAGGCCGGGGGCATGGCCCGGCCAGGCAGGGGGAGAGGGAGACAGGGAAGGGCGGGATGGAGCACGAAAGGGAGAGAGGGAGGGGGTGCGGGACGCTGGGAGAGGGAGAGGAGGAACAAGAGAAGGGAAGCAGAGGGTCTGAAGAGTCGCTGCTGCCGCTGCTGCCGCTGCTGCCGCTGCTGCCGCTGCTGTCGCTGCTGCCGCTGCTGCCGCTGCTGCCGCTGCTGCCGCTGCTGCCGCTGCTGCCGCTGAAGCGCCGGGAGCGTTTGTCCGCGTGTCCGTGTGTCCGTTCCCCGCGTGTCCGTTCTCCGTTCCCCCCGCGCGCCCCAGGGCCGAGCCCGCGCACCCCGGGGCAGCACGGGCCGCTGCGCTCCGGGGCCGAGCCGGAGTCACGGAGCATCTCTTCCTCCCGCAGCCACGCCATAAGCACCGTCTCGTTTAGCTTCGCCTTCACTCCATTGTAACTTTTCTTCCCGGCAATCTTGCCCCTTGCCCCTCGTGCTCGCCTGCCCCGGGCCCCATCCCGCCCGCTCGCCCCGCACTGCGGTCTCTTGCTCACAGGCAAACCCAGCGCTGTCCGCACTTTCCCCTGGAGCAGAGGAAAGTGCTGAACGAGGAGCCAGGCAGCGGCAGGCAGAGGCCAGGATTGCACAGAAACCTCTCAGAGACTCAGTGTGGGAAGGGAAATCCACAGAACCTTAAACACCTTGAGTATCTCAAAGCATTAATGAGCCCCTCTGAGTGTTGGTACTGACAAAGCCTCTCAAGGGACCCATTAGAGCAGATAATTGGAGCCATGATTGCACAAAGCTCTCAGAGACTCTAAGGCAAAAGCAAAAGCCAAAGTCCTTTCAAAAACCTGAGAGCATTAAGGAGCCCCCCAGGGCCATTCCTGACCAAGGCTCCCCAGGGACTCCTTCCAGCAGATCCTTGAGGCCACTGGGATGTGGGGGGATGCTGAGGGCAGGACAAGGGGGTGACAGTGGCCAGCCTTGCTGGGGCTGTGCCAGGAGGCCCCAGTGCCTCAGGACAATGTGTCTCCTCACAGCCCTTGGTGGCACAGATGCTGCTGTGCCCCAGGGCACCAAGACTTGGCTTCTCTTTGTCCCCACCTGTCATCTCTGCCTCCAATTTCCTGCTCTCACTGGGGCCTGGGGACACTTTCTCACTTGTGTCCCTCACTGGGATCCATTAAAGGTATCAGGAACTTTGGAGTTTGATTGTGACTTTGAATTCTTGAGAGGTTTCTTCAGGTCCCTCTGAGGGCCTGATGTTCAGGGCTCAGCAGAGAGCCCCAGAGGGTCATTCAAGTCCTTGTGCTGTGTCTGTGCTGCAGAGCTGGGCCGGGCTCCTGGCCCAGAGGCAGCTCCTGGCAAGGGCAGCGCTGCAGAGAGACAGCTCTGGCCAGGAGCAGCTCCTGTGCACAGCCCAGCAGGGCTGGGGCACTGCCTGCAGCCAGCCCAGGCACAGCACAGAGGCACCGAGGGCTTAAACTCAGCCTGGCCTGGGAAGGTGCTGAGAAGTGCCTGGGGGACAATCACTGCCAGCCCCTGACCCAGGAAGCCTCTGGCTGCAGGACAAGGCAGCTGCAGCTCCTGCAGGGATCTCCTAGAGCTGGAGCATCCCAATGTCTGCAGACTCTGTGAGTACAGCTCTCTGAGTATTTCTGGTGGAGGGGAGCGGAAATGCTCATGAAGCTCTGACCCACTGAGAGCTTCTGTTCCCTCCCAAAGCATTTCCAAGACAAGGATTTCTTTTATATTGAGGACATTTTCTGACACTTTGTTTTCATTTCCTAATATTAGATAATATGGGGAGAGGGAGAACAAATCATAAGGGCATCCTTAATTTTAACAAGTCCCGGGGACATCTGAACTCTTAGTGACCAGGAGGTTCACAGGAGATTCCTAATGTGCTTTGAGCCACTCCTGTGCCCATGGACAGCACCAGCATCACCTTTGCTGGAGCCCTCAGGCTCAGTCTGAGCTGTCCTTTCTGCAAGCTGCAACCAGAAGCTGTCCCCAGGCAGTGCCCTGCAAACAGGCAGGTTTCTGTAGGGCCAAGGAGAGTGCAGAGAGATTTGGGGCCTGTGAGTGCCAGCAGGAAGAGCTCAGGCCCAGGGAAACACCTCCAGGAGGAAAATCTCCAGGAAGCAGAGATAAGATCAGGTGATGAGAGAAAAGAAAACCCAGAAATGCTGTGGCAGGGAGAGTTTAGAGATCTCCATGGGATCCCCTCCAGTGCAGCCCCTCCCTCTGAACAATCCCCCTCCCTCCTCTCCCCCAGCCAAGCCTCTGCCCTCAGGGCCGGGGGGTCCAAGGTGTGAAGCCCCTCCTGTGCAGGCAGAGCTGCAGCCGAGCCGTGGGGCAGCTCTGCAGCCCCGGGCCCAGTTCCCTCTGCAGAGCCCAGGGCTGGGAGCAGCTGCCCGGCACTGGGGGGCTCTGGGAGGGGGCACAGCTGGCTCAGGGTGACGCTGTCCCCAGTGCCCGGCTCTGGGCAATGATGTCAGTGCAGCCAGGGAAGGAGCTGGATCTCCCTTCATCCAGTGCCATCACTGGGACACTTGGAAGTCTCCCTGAGGTTTCCTTCCAAGCTGGGAGCTTCAATCCAGGATGCAAACCTGTCCTGGAGCATCTTTGTGTTATCTGAAAGACCCATGGGGAAAGGCAGAGGGGTTGTGACACTGAAAATGCTGTTGGGGTGGGGAAATGAGCACCGTGAGTCCTTGGCTACAAATGTGGAGCTGGGCTGTGGTGGATCCAGCTGCTCTCAGCAGTACCTGGCAGTTTTTAAGGGAAACATGGGCGGGTGATCACCCTCCACCTGAGAAAGGTTAAAGCCCAGAGAAACTCAGAACAGGTCAGAGTGACAGACCCTCTTGCCTCACTCCTCACTCATCACTTTGCCTCTCAGAACTTGCTCAGCTCTCCCTGAGGGCAGCAGAAATGCTGAGGGTTTGATATGCAAGAATACCAGGAGAGATATGGGGGAGCTTGAAAAGAAAACCCCAGAACTCTTGAACACAGAAGGGTGTCTGTGTGTTCCATGGGAGGGTGTGTGGGAAATGGCTTTGATTTTGGTTTCAGACCTCCTCTAACTCTTCACTGCCTTTTTCTCCATGACAGAACCCAATGGCCAGGGACAGCAAATGTCCAACAGCAGCTCCATCAGCCACTTCCTCCTGCTGGCATTGGCAGCCCCGCGGCAGCTGCAGCTCCTGCACGTCTGCCTCTTCCTGGGCATCTCCCTGGCTGCCCTCCTGGGCAACGGCCTCATCATCAGCGCCGTAGCCTGCGGCCACCACCTGCACACCCCCATGTTCTTCTTCCTGCTCACCCTGGCCCTCAGCGACCTGGGCTCCATCTGCACCACTGTCCCCAACGCCATGCACAATTCCCTCTGGGGCACCAGGCACATCTCCTACTCAGGATGTGCTGCACAGCTATTTCTGTTTGTCTTTTTCATCTCAGCAGAGTTTTCTCTCCTGACCATCATGTGCTACGACCGCTACGTGTCCATCTGCAGACCCCTGCAGTACGGGACCCTCCTGGGCAGCAGAGCTTGTGCCTACATGGCAGCAGCTGCCAGGGCCAGTGCCTTTCTCTATTCACTGCTGCACACGGCCAATACATTTTCCCTGCCCCTGTGCCAGGGCAATGCCCTGGGCCAGTTCTTCTGTGAAATCTCACAGATTCTCAGGCTCTCCTGCTCAGACACATATCTCAGGGAATTTGGGCTTCTTGCTTTTAGTGCTTTTCCTTTTTTGGGCTGTTGTGTGTTCATTCTTTTCTCCTATGTGCAGATCTTGAGGGCTGTGCTGAGGATCCCCTCTGAGCAGGGCCGGCACAAAGCCTTTTCCACGTGCCTCCCTCACCTGGCCGTGCTCTCCCTGTTTATCAGCACTTGCTTTTTTGCCTACCTGAAGCCCCCCTCCATCTCCTCCCCATCCCTGGATCTGTCGCTGTCAGTTCTGTACTCGGTGGTGCCTCCAGCCCTGAACCCCCTCATTTACAGCCTGAGGAAGCAGGAGCTCAAGGATGCCCTGAGGAAAGCGATGACTTTCAGAAGTTAAAGGATGATTTCAGAAGAAAGAATGATTTTCAGAAGTTTAAATCTTTTGATTTTCTTCTGCACAGCATTCATGCTATAACACATGACATGCCCAGCCTGCCTTCTAAAGCTTTTAATAGTGCTGGGAGTGGGGGGACAGGCTTTTCTACTTTTCCTTTGTGATCATTTTCAGAAAGAAAATGCAGTCATCTTCCCATATTGAATTCACTGTTCCCGCCTTTAACTTCACCCGCAGACTGTGTAAATGAGGAATCACGGCTCTCTGTGTGTTTAAATGAAGGAAATGTTCTTGCAGGGACTTATTTGTCAACAATCCTCCCTCTGTTAGCTGTCCTTCAGCTCAGGGGAGGTGCCCGTGGACAGAGGTCGAGAGAAAAGGAGTCCCAGCCCAGCAGCAGTGCCAGGGAGCAGCAGCACTTGGTCTTTCAGAGCTGCACTTTTCCCACTTCCCCCCTCTCCTTTATTGTCCTTGTCCTTGTCCTGAGTGCTCTGGCAGCTCAGTCACTGTCCTGCTGCGTGTCCGTGCTGTGACCACAGGCAGGGACAGGCCATGGGCACTGCTGGCACACAGCTGGGCTCCAGCCCAGCAGCTCCATCAGCAAAGGGGATTTCCTTAGTGCAGAGCCCAAAGGCTGGGCTCTTTTTACTAAGTTAGTCTCCAGGAGAAGCCCAAGGAATGGATTTTGCAGGCTCACTGCTTTGCTTGTCTGTCCCGGGAGGCAGTGCCGTGAGAGCAGGGTCCCACTGTGGTGCTTCAGGGACTGAGGGCTGGGTCAGCTCTTCTGTGCTAGTGGTCAGTGGCCATGGAGATGACAAATGATCTCCAAGTGACCTGCCTGGGGCTCTGCAGCTGGTGATGGCTCTGGTGGCAGTGAGCACTTTTCTGTAGGGAATCAGAACCTGGCAGGAGAGCACAGAGAATCTGCAGGGAGAGCCCGTGCCATGGAGGCAGCAGTGAATGGAGGCCTGGAGCAGAATCCTGCCTGGGGTGGGATCAGCCAGAGATAAAGGACCGAATGTGTGCTGTGAGCCAGGAGAGCTGTGCAGGCCCAGGGACACAGCAGGGACAGGGAAAGGAGTGTGGGCAGTGACTGCTGGGACCCCCAGGGAAGTTGCCCAGGAGGATGCAGGGCAGCCCCAAGGCCACGTGGCCGGCCTGGAAGAAGGCAGGCACCTGTGAGCAGCCTCCATGGGCACAGCAGAGCCTGTGTGGGAGGGCTGAGTGCAGGCAGCAGCAGCAGCTGCCTCTGTCCCCCAGGCTGAGCCGCAGAGGCCAGCAGAGGCAGCCCAGGGCCGCGGGCAGCAGAGCCGCCGTGCTCTGCAGAGCAGCACCCCCAGCTCGGGGGCTGTGGGGAGCAGCCCAGGGGCTGCAGCAATGGCTGCTCAGGCCAGCACAGACGTGTGCCCCTGGCCAAGGCTCTGTGGGCAGCTGGCATGTGCCAGGAGCAGAGCAGGAGCCCGTGGCTGTGCACAGGAGCCCTGGCAAGAGGCTGCCCTGGCCCTGGGCCAGCAGGAGCTGCCTGAGGAGCCCCGGGGCCAACTCTGCTGCTGTGCTGGGCAGCGGGGCTGGCCCTGGGGCTGCACCAGCTGCCCGAGCTGAGCATCTCCTGAGCATTGCACACACCCAGGGGCTGTCCCTGAGCTGCAGTGCCTCCAGTTCCTGCTGCAGGGCCACGCCTGACTCTGCTGCTCTGCAGGGGAAGGGAGAGGCTGCACTGGGCAGTGCCAGGGAGAGGAGAACAATGGACCCTTGCTTATACGAGTCCCCACAGTGTCACAATGCTCTCCACGGTTCCATGAGGCCCTGCAGTGTCACAATGTGCCCTGGGTTCCATGGGGCCCTGCAGTGTCACAATGTCCCCCTGGTTACACGGGGCCCCACAGTGTCACAATGTCCCCTTGGTTCTGTGGGGCTGCAGTGTCAGTTCTGCGGGTGGGCATGCTCAGCACCAAAGACACAGACACCAACTGAAGGGATTGTGGGATTTTTATGATGCACAAGTGCAAAGAATTACAAAAGGATAAGCTCAACAAAGGACATAATCATTGGCAAAGAATGACAAAATCAGCTCAGCAATGCACCCAATCATCACCACCAAAGACTGCCTGCAGTGATTTAGAAAGATCCAGCACCAGTTCCCCTCAGACTTTACCATCAGCCACATCCACACATCAGCTGGGGAAGCTGTCCCAGCCCAGGACTGCAGAGCCACTCCCGGACACTGGGAATTGCTGCAGCTGCCTCCCGCCACAGGTGAGGCTTCCACCCTGGCTGTGAGAGGGCCCAGCTTTGATAGTGCTGAATGAACAAACTGACAGCACTTCTAGTGTGGCAACATCTGCTTTCATTCTCCTCTTTGCTTCCTCCCAAATCCTGGCCAGGGCCCAAGGAGGAACCAAAGGAGTTGCCTTTGATCCTACAGCCCCAAACAAAGCCAGATGGGGCCTTGTCCAGCTTCTAAATACAGAAAGGTCAATCCATATTTCACCAATGCACAGATACAGAGTCCATATTGCTAATAATGATTCATTAATGAGCAGATACAAATACAACATTTGGTTGCAAGGTTCGTCTAGAGGACAGCTTTGGCTCAGGGCTGCTGGTCAGGCCTCGGTACTTCCCTCAGTGCTTTGACCTAGAGATGAATTCCAACCTTCACAACAAGTCTTTCAATAACAGAGGCTTAGATGTAGGTATTAGGCATAAATGCATCACCTCTTGTTCTTCAATTAAGAGCTGTTCAAGTTCACTCCTCAGAGCTATAATTTGCATTCCTTTGAAGCCAGGCCAAATCAGTTGCGGTTCTCTATGGTATTGATCAAATCCCCATTTCTTTCTTGAGGCTGTGTCTCTTTTTAGACAAGTCTCAATGCACCATTTCCCAGCACAGTGTCACAACAACTCTAACATGGAATCATAACACACCAAGTGCTCTCACTGCAATGATTGCAGGGACTGCCACCAATGCATTGCACAGCAGCCTCCAATTTGGCAGCCATGGAGCCAATGCCACCAAGAAGGATTTTCTTCTTTCTGCCACTCTTCTGCTGCTCTTTCTATCGAGGTGATTCCTGATTGCCGGAATTCAAACCCAGCACTGATAGAAGTACAACATTCCTGCCCTCTAATGGCCCAGGTTCCTCCTTGGCCAGCAAGCAGATAATCCAAGGCCATGTGGTTCTGTAGAGCCCCCATTGGTGTTTGTTGGAGCTCACAGGATGTGCTGTTGGATATTTAATGGCATCATTTGCTGCTGCTTCTAATAATCAATTTAGCTCATTTATGTAAACTCCATAGAAGGAGGCAGCACACCCAGGGCACAGGCTGAACCAGAATCTTTGCCTTTCTGACACCAAAGGCACTCTTTGGGTGGCAAATGTTCTCGTGGCCCCAGCTCTTCCCTGGGCTTGTTGCTGAAGGAGCCTAAGCAGTGGCCCTGTGGCTGGGAGTGCTGTGACAGTGGCACTGAGCAGCTCCAGCACTCCGAGTTCTAGTGACATTGGGAGTGATGGCAAAGCACAGAAATCCTCTCACATCGTGGCCTCTAACTACAGCAGGGCTCAGTTTCTCCTGCAGGGACATCTTCCTGAATCCTGTCCAATTGATAATTGCATTCCTTTGTTCCACAGCACAGTTTCCTTGAACTGTCCCTGCACTGACTCCATTGTGAGTCAGAGCCCATTGACAGAGCTCATCCTGTGGGGTGGGCCCTCCAAGGGAATCCCATTCCTCCCAACATCAGTTCCGAACACATCCAGCAATTATTAATTATCTTTAGTATTTTGGCTGCTTTGATCTTTAGATCTCTTTCAGGAGAATTTTCATGTCTAATCCCTTGGTGAAAGTCTAGAGGTGCCTTTGGTGAACAAAGATTCTGGTTGACTCTCAAGTTACAACTTACAGACATCAGCAGTACTTTGGTGACACAGTAATTCATTCTTTCTCCTCAGTCTCATTCAGGGTAGGAACAATAATTCTGCTGTCCATGGAGCTGGCACCTTTTCAGTTCCAGAATAATGCCCCCAAGGTCCTTTGCTGTTCAGCTTTACCCACAGCGGTGTCTGTGGCTAACAAGGCTGGGTGGGGTCCTTTCCCCTTTGGCTGCAGAGGTGCCGGGTCCCAGTCCCTGAGGGGCACCTGGCTCTGCCTTGGAATTGGTGTGGAAGTCCCTCAGTGTCACATCAGCCTGCCCATGGAGCCCCCTGGATCAGAGCATTTTCCAAAGGCACCGTGGGGGCAAACAGGTAGATTTGGTCTGGCAGGATCTGTAAAACAATATCCCATAACATCCACTCCTTCTGCCATAGAACACTTGGCTGCAGGGACACATTCCCATCGTTCCTGCCCAGCTTTCAGGATTCAGACAGTGCTGTCTTTCCCCAGAGCTGTTCCTTCACCTGGCTCGGGAGGGCCCTTTGGCCTCTGCACGTACACTTTGGCTCCATTATTAGGACTGCTGGATCCAAACCCTTTATCTCCACCAACAGTGGTGATTTGAGGTGCATCTCCTTTTTTCACAATTGTTTTTAAAATTGCAATATCAATAATTGTGCTACCCTGCCATGGGGTTGAATCAAATCTTGTTCACTGTTATTTAACAGGATTACTTTAATTTCTCCTTGATAATCTGCATCACTTCCTCCTCCCAAGACATGAACACTTTGCAAGGCCAAGCTCCAAGAGAGCAGTTGGCAAATCAAAGTGTCCTGGAGGAATCTGAATTCCTGTTCCAGAATTGATAACTCTCATTTGCTTCTGATTTATCCTAATTAATTCTAATGCATCAATGCCCAGCCCTGCAGCCTCTGGGGTGGCCCTGTCAGGGGCCATGGCACCCAGAACAATTTCCCAGCAAGTCCAAGTCTCCCTGTCCATGGCTGTATTTGCAAATTGGCTGCAGCCCTGCACACCCAGGGCGTTTCCATTCCCCCACTGGGCCCCTTGTTAAGGGTGTGGAGCACATCTGGGAGATGGGCTCTCCATGGGGACAGGTTCCCTTCTCCTCATTTTTCAGCTGCTCTTTTAACAACCCCTTCATTCCTTTAACCAATCCTGCAGCTTGTGGGTAGTCTGGTCTATGGAAAGCCCAGCAGTCCTGATCACTTCATTTCTCACAGTAATGGACAAAGCATTCTGCATCACAGTGTCAGCAAACCCTGTAAAAACAGGCAATTCCATCCCTTCCCCCTTCCTGCATTGTACACAATCTCACAAAATTTACCACTGACTTTCGGGTCCTGGCCAGGCATTTTCTGTAGGGTATTTAGTGCTACATCCCTGAGCCGCCAAAAGCTAACACGAGTATTGGCAGCATTATTT
>JAVTVJ010003095.1:0-16398 GCA_034509425.1 Eopsaltria australis | reverse complement strand
TGATGTTGAACTTTGACTTTTCCACCCAACATTGGCTTTTCCACCCAACTGGGCCTTTTTACCCCAAATTCATCCTCATTGAGGTCCAACATTGACTTTTCCATACAATTAGGGAGTTTTTACCCCAAAATTCTTCTCCATTGACCAAAATCTTGGGGTTTGGTCCAAAGGGAGCGTTTTTATCCCGAAATTTGTCCCATTGATGTTGAATCTTGACTTTTCCACCCAACTGGGTGTTTTTATCCAAAAATCCATCCCCCTTGAGGCCCAGCGTTGGCTTTCCACCCAACTGGGCATTTTTATTCCAAATCCATCCTCGTTGATGTCCGACGTTGACTTTTCTACCCAATTGGGGCGTTTTTATCCTAAAATTTGTCCCCATGGAAGTCCAATATTGGCTTTTCCACCCAAAGTTGACTTTTCCGTCCAATTGGAGCGTTTTTATCCTAAAACTCATCCCTGTCGAGTTCCAACCTTGACTTTTCCATCCAACGTTGACTTTTTCACCCAATTGGGACGTTTTTATCCCAAAATTCATTCCCATTGACCAAAATCTTTGGGTTTGGTCCAACGGGGGCGTTTTTATCTCAAAATTTTTCCCATTGATGTTGAACATTGAATTTTCCACCCAACACTGACTTTTCCACCCAATTGGGGCATTTTTATCACAAATCCATCCTCATTGATGCCCAACTTTGACTTTTCTACCCAATTGGAGCGTTTTTATCCCAAAATTCATCCCCATTGGCCAAAGTCGTGGGTTTTGACCCAACGGGGGCGTTTTTATCCCAAAATTTGTCCCATTGATGTTGAACCTTGACTTTTCCACCCAACATTGGCTTTTCCACCTAACTGGGCCTTTTTACCCCAAATTCATCCCCACTGAGGTCCAACATTGACTTTTCCATACAATTAGGGAGTTTTTACCCCAAAATTCTTTCCCATTGACCAAAATCTTGGGGTTTGGTCCAAAGGGAGCGTTTTTATCCCGAAATTTGTCCCATTGATGTTGAATCTTGACTTTTCCACCAAACTGGGTGTTTTTATCCAAAAATCCATCCCCCTTGAGGCCCAGCGTTGGCTTTTCCACCCAACTGGGCATTTTTATTCCAAATCCATCCTCGTTGATGTCCGACGTTGACTTTTCTACCCAATTGGGGCGTTTTTATCCTAAAATTTGTCCCCCTTGAAGTCCAATATTGGCTTCTCCACCCAAAGTTGACTTTTCCGTCCAATTGGAGCGTTTTTATCCAAAATCTCATCCCTGTTGAGATCCAACCTTGACTTTTCCATCCAACGTTGACTTTTTCACCCAATTGGGGCGTTTTTATCCCAAAAATTCACCCCCATTGACCAAAATCTTGGGGTTTGGTCCAACGGGGGCGTTTTTATCCCGAAATTTGTCCCATTGATGTTGAACATTGACCTTTCCACCCAACACTGACTTTTCCGTCCAATTGGGGCATTTTTATCCCAAAACTCATCCCTGCTGAGATCCAACCTTGACTTTTCCATCCAGCGTTGACTTTTTCACCCAACTGGAGCGTTTTTATCCCAAAATTCATCCCCATTAACCTAAGTCTTGGGGTTTGGTCCAACGGGGGCATTTTTATCCTGAAATTTTTCCCATTGACATTGAACATTGACTTTTCCACCCAACATTGGCTTTCCCACCCAACTGGGCCTTTTACCCCAAAAGTCATCCTTGTTGAGTTCCAGCCTTGACTTTTCTACCCAATTGGAGCATTTTTACCCCAAAATTCTTCCACATTGAACAATGTCTTGGGGTTTGGTCCAACGGGGGCGTTTTTATCCCAAAATTTTTCCCCCTTGAAGTCCAATATTGAGTTTTCCACCCAATGTTGACTTTTCCGTCCAATTGGAGCATTTTCATCCCAAAATTCATCCCCATTGTCCAAAATGTTGGGGTTTGGTCCAATGGGGGCGTTTTTATCCCAAAATTTGTCCCCATTGAGGTCCAATACTGGCTTTTCCAACCAATGTTGAATCTTCCGTCCCATTGGAGAGTTTTTATCCCAAAACTCATCCCTGTTGAGATCCAACCTTGACTTTTCCATCCAACGTTGACTTTTTCACCCAATTGGGGCGTTTTCATCCCAAAATTCACCCCCATTGACCAAAATCTTGGGTTTTGGTAGGATGGGGGCGTTTTTATCCTAAAATTTGTCCCCATTGAGGTCCAATATTGAGTTTTCCACCCAACGTTGTCTTTTCCATTCAATTGGGGCGTTTTTATCCCAAAACTCATCCCCATTGACCAAACTCTTCCGGGGTTTGGTCCAACGGGGCGCTTATCCCAAACTCATCCCTGTTGAGTTCCAACCTGACTTTTCCATCCAACGCGTTGACTTTTTCACCCAATTGGGGCGCTTATCCTTGAATTCATTCCCCATTGACCAAAAAATCTTGGATTTTATCCAATCATGCTTATCCCAAAATTTGTCTCTCATTGAGGTCCAAAGGTTGAGTTTTCCACCTAACGTTGACTTTTCCATCCAATTGGAGCCGCTTTTATCCCAAAACTCATCCCTGCTGAGATCCAACCTTGACTTTTCCATCCAACGTGCTGACTTTTCACCTAAATGGATGCTTTTTATCTCGTGGTAATTCATCCCCATTGACCAAAATCTTGGGGTTTGGTCCAACGGGGGCGTTTTTATCCCATAATTTGTACCCATTGAGGTCCAATATTGGCTTTTCCACCCAATGTTGAATTTTCCGTCCAACTGGAGCGCTTTTATCCCAAAACTCATCCCTGTTGAGTTCCAACCTTGACTTTTCCATCCAACGTTGACTTTTTCACCCAATTGGGGCGTTTTAGTCCCAAAATTCATCCCCTTTGACCAAAATCTTGGGTTTTGGTAGGATGGGGGCGTTTTTATCCTAAAATTTGTCCCCATTGAGGTCCAATATTGAGTTTTCCATCCAATGTTGACTTTTCCATCCAATTGGAGCGTTTTTATCCCAAAATTCATCCCCATTGACCAAAATCTTGGGGTTTGGTCCAACGGGGGCTTTTTTATCTCAAAATTTGTCCCATTGATGTTGAACATTGTCATTTCCACCCAACACTGACTTTTCCATCTAATTGGGGCATTTTTATCACAAATCCATCCTCATTGATGCCCAACTTTGACTTTTCTACCCAAATGGAGCGTTTTTATCCCAAAATTCATCCCCATTGACCAAAGTCGTGGGTTTTGATCCCACGGGGGCGTTTTTATCCTAAAATTTGTCCCCATTGAGGTCCAATATTGAGTTTTCCATCCAATGTTGACTTTTCCATCCAATTGGAGCGTTTTTATCCCAAAATTCATCCCCATTGACCAAAATCTTGGGGTTTGGTCCAACGGGGGCGTTTTTATCTCAAAATTTGTCCCATTGATGTTGAACATTGTCATTTCCACCCAACACTGACTTTTCCACCCAATTGGGGCATTTTTATCACAAATCCATCCTCATAAACTTAACGTTGACTTTTCTACCCAATTGGAGCGTTTTTATCCCAAAATTCATCCCATTGACCAAAGTCGTGGGTTTTGATCCAACGGGGGCGTTTTTATCCCAAAATTTGTCCCATTGATGTTGAACCTTGACTTTTCCACCCAACATTGGCTTTTCCACCCAACTGGGCCTTTTTTACCCCAAATTCATCCCCATTGAGGTCCAACATTGACTTTTCCATACAATTAGGGAGTTTTTACCCCAAAATTCTTCCCATTGACCAAAATCTTGGGGTTTGGTCCAAAGGGAGCGTTTTTATCCCGAAATTTGTCCCATTGATGTTGAATCTTGACTTTTCCACCCAACTGGGTGTTTTTATCCAAAATCCATCCCCCTTGAGGCCCAGCGTTGGCTTTTCCACCCAACTGGGCATTTTTATTCCAAATCCATCCTCGTTGATGTCCGACGTTGACTTTTCTACCCAATTGGGGCGTTTTATCCTAAAATTTGTCCCCATGAAAGTCCAATATTGGCTTTTCCACCCAACGTTGACTTTTCCGTCCAATTGGAGCGTTTTTATCCCCAAACTCATCCCTTTTGAGATCCAACCTTGACTTTTCCATCCAACGTTGACTTTTTTACCCAAATGGAGCGTTTTTATCTCAAAATTCATCCTCATTGACCAAACTCTTCCGGTTTGGTCCAACGGGGGCGTTTTTATCTCAAAATTTGTCCCATTGATGTTGAACATTGACCTTTCCACCCAACACTGACTTATCCACCCAATTGGGGCATTTTTATCACTAATCCAACCTCATTGATGCCCAACTTTGACTTTTCTACTCAAATGGAGCGTTTTTATCCCAAAATTCATCCCCATTGACCAAAGTCGTGGGTTTTTACCCAACGGGGGCGTTTTTATCCCAAAATTTGTCCCAATGATGTTGAACCTTGACTTTTCCACCCAACATTGCCTTTTCCACCCAACTGGGCCTTTTTACCCCAAATTCATCCCCATTGAGGCCCAACATTGACTTTTCCATACAATTAGGGAGTTTTTACCCCAAAATTCTTCCCCATTGACCAAAATCTTGGGTTTGGTCCAAAGGGAGCGTTTTTATCCCGAAATTTGTCCCATTGATGTTGAATCTTGACTTTTCCACCCAACTGGGTGTTTTTATCCAAAAATCCATCCCCCTTGAGGCCCAGCGTTGGCTTTTCCACCCAACTGGGTGTTTTTATTCCAAATCCATCCTCGTTGATGTCCGACGTTGACTTTTCTACCCAATTGGGGTGTTTTTATCCTAAAATTTGTCCTCATTGAAGTCCAATATTGGCTTTTCCACCCAAAGTTGACTTTTCCGTCCAATTGGAGCGTTTTTATCCCAAAACTCATCCCTGTTGAGTTCCAACCTTGACTTTCCATCCAACGTTGACTTTTTTCTACCCACCAGACGTTTTATCCTTAAAATTACTCCCCATTGACCAAACTTCTTCCGTTTGGCCCAAGGGGGCGCTTTTATCCCAAAATTTGTCCCCGTTGAGGTCCAATATTGAGTTTTTCACCCAATGTTGACTTTTCCGTCCAATTGGGGCGTTTTTATCCCAAAATTCATCCCTGTTGAGATCCAATATTGACTTTTTCACCCAATGTTGACTTTTCCATCCAATTGGGGCGTTTTTATCCCAAAACTCATCCCTGTTGAGATCCAACCTTGACTTTTCCATCCAGCGTTGACTTTTTCACCCAACTGGAGCGTTTTTATCCCAAAATTCATCCCCATTGACCTAAGTCTTGGGGTTTGGTCCCACGGGGGCGTTTTTATCCCGAAATTTTTCCCATTGACATTGAACATTGACTTTTCCACCCAACATTGGCTTTCCCACCCAACTCGGTCTTTTTACCCAAAATTCATCCTTGTTGATTTCCAACCTTGACTTTTCTACCCAACTGGAGCATTTTTACCCCAAAATTCTTCCCCATTGACCAAAGTCTTGGGGTTTGGTCCAACAGGGGCATTTTTATCCCAAAATTTTTCTCCCTTGAAGTCCAATATTGAGTTTTCCACCCAATGTTGACTTTTCCGTCCAATTGGAGCATTTTTATCCCAAAATTCATCCCCATTGGCCAAAATGTTGGGGTTTGGTTCAACGGGGGCGTTTTTATCCCGAAATTTGTCCCCATTGAGGTCTAATATTGGCTTTTCCACCCAATGTTGAATTTTCCGTCCAATTGGAGCGCTTTTATCCCAAAACTCATCCCTGTTGAGTTCCAACCTTGACTTTTCCATCCAACGTTTAATTTTTCATCCACCATGTTTTTATCCTGAAAATTACCCCCTACTGACCAGTGTAACTGGGTTTTGCAGGATGTAAAGGCTTTTGTCTCAAAATCTTGTCCCCATTGAGGTCCAATAATATTTTCCACCCAACGTTGACTTCATCCACTGATGCTTTTAATCCCAAAATTCATCCCCATTGACCAAAGTCTTGGGGTTTGGTCCAACGGGGGCGTTTTTATCCCAAAATTTGTCCCATTGATGTTGAACATTGACTTTTCCACCTAACACTGACTTTTCCACCCAATTGGGGCATTTTTATCACAAATCCATCCTCATTGATGCCCAACGTTGACTTTTCTACCCAATTGGAGCATTTTTATCCCAAAATTCATCCCCATTGACCAAAGTCTTGGGGTTTGGTCCAACGGGGGCGTTTTTATCCCGAAATTTTTCCCATTGTCATTGAACATGTACTTTTCCACCCAACATTGGCTTTCCCACCCAACTGGGCCTTTTACCCCAAAAGTCATCCTTGTTGAGTTCCAGCCTTGACTTTTCTACCCAATTAGAGCATTTTTACCCCAAAATTCTTCCCCATTGAACAAAGTCTTGGGGTTTGGTCCAACGGGGGCGTTTTTATCCCAAAATTTTTCCCCCTTGAAGTCCAATATTGAGTTTTCCACCCAATGTTGAGTTTTCCGACCAATTGGAGCATTTTTATCCCAAAAATTCATCCCCATTGGCCAAAATGTTGGGGTTTGGTCTAATGGGGGCGTTTTTATCCCAAAATTTGTCCCCATGGAGGTCCAATACTGGCTTTTCCACTCAATGTTGAATTTTCCGTCCAATTGGAGCGTTTTTATCCCAAAACTCATCCCTGTTGAGATCCAACCTTGACTTTTCCATCCAACGTTGACTTTTTCACCCAATTGGGGCGTTTTCATCCCAAAATTCACTTTCATTGACCAAAATCTTGGGTTTTTGTAGGATGGGGGCGTTTTTATCCTAAAATTTGTCCCCATTGAGGTCCAATATTGAGTTTTCCACCCAACGTTGTCTTTTCCATCCAATTGGAGCGTTTTTATCCCAAAATTCATCCCCATTGACCAAACTCTTCCGGTTTGGTCCAACGGGGGCGTTTTTATCCCAAAATTTGTCCCCGTTGAGGTCCAATATTGTCTTTTTCAACCAACGTTGACTTTACCATCCAATTGGGGCGTTTTTTTCCCAAAACGCATCCCTGTTGAGATCCAACCTTGATTTTTCTATCCAGCCTTGACTTTTTCACCCAAATGGAGCGTTTTTATCCCAAAATTCATCCCCATTGACCAAAATCTTGGGGTTTGGTCCAACGGGGGCGTTTTTATCCCAAAATTTGTCCCATTGATGTTGAACCTTGACTTTTCCACCCAACATTGGCTTTTCCACCCAACTGGGCCTTTTTACCCTAAATTCATCCCCATTGAGGTCCAACATTGACTTTTCCATACAATTAGGGAGTTTTTACCCCAAAATTCTTCCCCATTGACCAAAATCTTGGGGTTTGGTCCAAAGGGATCGTTTTTATCCCAAAATTTGTCCCATTGATGTTGAATCTTGACTTTTCCACCCAACTGGGTGTTTTTATCCAAAAATCCATCCCCCTTGAGGCCCAGTGTTGTATTTTCCACCCAACTGGGCATTTTTATTCCAAATGCATCCTCGTTGATGTCCGACGTTGACTTTTCTACCCAATTGGGGCGTTTTTATCCTAAAATTTGTCCCCATTGAAGTCCAATATTGGCTTTTCCACCCAACGTTGACTTTTCCATCCAATTGGAGCATTTTTATCCCAAAACTCATCCCTGTCGAGTTCCAACCTTGACTTTTCCATCCAACGCTGACTTTTTTACCCAAATGGAGCGTTTTTATCTCAAAATTCACCCCCATTGACCAAAATCTTGGGGTTTGGTCCAACGGGGGCGTTTTTATCTCAAAATTTGTCCCATTGATGTTGAACATTGACCTTTCCACCCAACACTGACTTTTCCACCCAATTGGGGCATTTTTCTCACAAATCCATCCTCATAAACTTAACGTTGACTTTTCTACCCAATTGGAGCATTTTTATCCCAAAATTCATCTTCATTGACCAAAGTCGTGGGTTTTGATCCAACGGGGGCGCTTTTATCCCAAAATTTGTCCCATTGATGTTGAACCTTGACTTTTCCACCCAACATTGGCTTTTCCACCCAACTGGGCCTTTTTACCCCAAATTCATCCCCATTGAGGTCCAACATTGACTTTTCCATACAATTAGGCAGTTTTTACCCCAAAATTCTTCCCCACTGACCAAAATCTTGGGGTTTGGTCCAAAGGGAGCTTTTTTATCCCAAAATTTGTCCCATTGATGTTGAATCTTGACTTTTCCACCCAACTGGGTGTTTTTATCCAAAAATCCATCCCCCTTGAGGCCCAGCGTTGGCTTTTCCACCCAACTGGGCATTTTTATTCCAAATCCATCCTCGCTGATGTCCGACGTTGACTTTTCTACCCAATTGGGGCGTTTTTATCCTAAAATTTGTCGCCATGAAGTCCAATATTGTCTTTTCTACCCAAAGTTGACTTTTCCGTCTAATTGGAGCATTTTTATCCCAAAACTCATCCCTGTTGAGATCCAACCTTGACTTTACCATCCAACGTTGACTTTTTCACCCACCAATGCTTTTATCTCGTGTGTACCACCCCCATTGACAAAAATCTTGGGGTTTGGTCCAACGTATGCTTAGTCCCAAAAATTTTGTCCCTCGCTGAGGTCCACATTGGACTTTTTCACCCAACGTTGACTTTTCCTCGGCCCAATTGAGCCAAGTGATCCCAAAACTCATCCCTGTTGAGATCCAACCTTGACTTTTCCATCCAGTTGGACTTTTTCACCAACTGGAGCATTCTTTATCCCAAAATTCATCCCATTGACCTAAGTCTTGGGGGTTTGGTCACGGGGTGCTTTTTATCCCAAAATTTGTCCCATTGACATTGAACTATGACTTTTCCACCCAACATTGGCTTTCCCACCCAACTGGGCCTTTTTACCCAAAATTCATCCTTGTTGATTTCCAACCTTGACTTTTCTACCCACTTGGAGCATTTTTACCCCAAAATTCTTCCCCATTGACTAAAGTCTTGGGGTGTGGTCCAACGGGGGCGTTTTTATCCCAAAATTTTTCCCCCTTGAAGTCCAATATTGAGTTTTCCACCCAATGTTGACTTTTCCGTCCAATTGGAGCATTTTTATCCCAAAATTCATCCCCATTGTCCAAAATGTTGGGGTTTTGTCCAATGGGGGCGTTTTTATCCCAAAATTTGTCCCCATTGAGGTCCAATATGGGCTTTTCCACCCAATGTTGAATTTTCCGTCCAATTGGATCCTTTTTATCCCAAAACTCATCCCTGTTGAGATCCAACCTTGACTTTTCCATCCAACGTTGACTTTTTCACCCAATTGGGGCGTTTTTATCCCAAAATTCCTCCCCATTGACCAAAATCTTGGGTTTTTGTAGGATGGGGGCGTTTTTATCCTAAAATTAGTCCCCATTGAGGTCCAATATTGAGTTTTCCACCCAACGTTGTCTTTTCCATCCAATTGGAGCGTTTTTATCCCAAAAATTCATCCCCATTGACCAAACTCTTCCGGTTTGGTCCAACGGGGGCGTTTTTATCCCAAAATTTGTCCCCGTTGAGGTCCAATATTGACTTTTTCACCCAACGCTGACTTTTGAATCCAATTGTAGCGTTTTTATCCCAAAACTCATCCCTGCTGAGATCCAACCTTGACTTTTCCATCCAGCGTTGACTTTTTCACCCAACTGGAGCGTTTTCATCCCAAAATTCATCCCCATTGACCTAAGTCTTGGGGTTTGGTCCAACGGGGGCGTTTTTATCCCGAAATTTTTCCCATTGACATTGAACATTGACTTTTCCACCCAACATTGGCTTTCCCACCCAACTGGGCCTTTTACCCCAAAACTCATCCTTGTTGAGTTCCAGCCTTGACTTTTCTACCCAACGCTGACTTTTTCTACACCAAAGGTCGTTTTATCCTGTACCCATCCCATTGACCAAAGTCAGAGGGTTTTGATCCGACGGGGTGCTTTATCTCAAATTGTCCCCTGAGGTCCAATATTGACTTTTCAACCAACGCTTGGACTTTTCCATCCAATTGGGATCAGTTTTATCCCAAAACTCATCCCTGTTGAGATCCAACCTTGATTTTTCCATCCAGCTGACTTTTCACCAAAATGGAGCCGCTTATCCCAGTTTGTCCTCATTGACCAAAATCTTGGGGTTTGGTCCAACGGGGGCGTTTTTATCTCAAAATTTGTCCCATTGATGTTGAACATTGACCTTTCCACCCAACACTGACTTTTCCACCCAATTGGGGCATTTTTCATCACAAATCCATCCTCATAAACTTAACGCTGACTTTTCTACCCAATTGGAGCATTTTTATCCCAAAATTCATCCCCATTGACCAAAGTCGTGGGTTTTGATCCAACGGGGGCGTTTTTATCCCAAAATTTGTCCCATTGATGTTGAACCTTGACTTTTCCACCCAACATTGGCTTTTCCACCCAACTGGGCCTTTTTACCCCAAATTCATCCCCATTGAGGTCCAACATTGACTTTTCCATACAATTAGGGAGTTTTTACCCCAAAATTCTTCCCCATTGACCAAATCTTGGGGTTTGGTCCAAAGGGAGCGTTTTTATCCCGAAATTTGTCCCATTGATGTTGAATCTTGACTTTTCCACCCAACTGGGTGTTTTTATCCAAAAATCCATCCGCCTTGAGGCCCAGCGTTGGCTTTTCCACCCAACTGGGCATTTTTATTCCAAATCCATCCTCGTTGATGTCCGACGTTGACTTTTCTACCCAATTGGGGCGTTTTTATCCTAAAATTTGTCCCCGTTGAGGTCTAATATTGACTTTTCCACCCAAAGTTGACTTTTCCGTCCAATTGGAGCGTTTTTATCCCAAAACTCATCCCTTTTGAGATCCAACCTTGACTTTTCCATCCAGCGTTGACTTTTTCACGCAACTGGAGCGTTTTTATCCCAAAATTTGTCCCCATTGACCAAAATCTTGGGGTTTGGTCCAACGGGGGCGTTTTTATCTCAAAATTTGTCCCATTGATGTTGAACATTGAATTTTCCACCCAACACTGACTTTTCCACCCAATTTGGGGCATTTTTATCACAAATCCATCCTCATTTAAGCTTGACGTTGACTTTTCTACCCAATTGGAGCATTTTTATCCCAAAAATTCATCCCCATTGACCAAACTCTCTGGGCTTGGTCCAACAGGGGGCGGTTTTATTTCAAAATTTGTCCCCATTCACCAAAATGTTTGGTTTTGGTCTAACGGGGGCATTTTTATCCTGAAATTTGTCCCCATTGAGGTCCAATATTTTGTTTCCCACCCAACGTTGTATTTTACATCCTATTGGAGCGTTTTATCCCAAAAATTCATCCCCATTGGCCAAAATGTTGGGGTTTCGTCCAACGGGGGCGTTTTTATCCCAAAATTTGTCCCATTGATGTTGAACCTTGACTTCTTCACCCAACATTGGCTTTTCCACACAACTGGGGCATTTTTATCCCAAAAATTCATCCCCATTGACCAAAATGTTGGGGTTTGGTCCAACGGGGCGTTTTTATCCTGAAATTTGTCCCCATTGAAGTCCAATATTGACTTTTTCACCAAACGTTGACTTTTCCGTCCAATTGGAGCGTTTTTATCCGAAAACTCATCCCTGTTCAGATCCAACCTTGATTTTTCCATCCAGCGTTGACTTTTTCACCCAACTGGAGCGTTTTCATCCCAAAATTCATCCCCATTGACCTAAGTCTTGGGGTTTGGTCCAACGGGGGCGTTTTTACCCCGAAATTTTTCCCATTGACATTGAACATTGACTTTTCCACCCAACATTGGCTTTCCCACCCAACTGGGCCTTTTTCCCAAAAAGTCATCCTTGTTGAGTTCCAACCTTGACTTTTCTACCCAACTGGAGCATTTTTACCCCAAAATTCTTCCCCATTGACCAACATCTTGGGGTTTGGTCGAAAGGGAGCGTTTTTTTCCTGAAATTTGTCCCATTGATGTTGAATCTTGACTTTTCCACCCAACTGGGTGTTTTTATCCAAAAATCCATCCCCCTTGAGGCCCAGCGTTGGCTTTTCCACCCAACTGGGCATTTTTATTCCAAATCCATCCTCGTTGATGTCCGACGTTGACTTTTCTACCCAATTGGGGTGTTTTTATCTTAAATTTGTCCCCGTTGAAGTCCAATATTGGCTTTTCCACCCAATGTTGACTTTTCCGTCCAATTGGAGCATTTTCATCACAAAATTCATCCCCATTGACCAAAATTTTGGGGTTTGGTCCAACGGGGGCGTTTTTATCCCAAAATTCGTCCCCATTGAGGTCTAATATTGGCTTTTCCACCCAATGTTGAATTTTCCGTCCAATTGGAGCGCTTTTAGGGTCTGCGAGGAATCTTAATCCATGCGGAATTTCAGCATGCGGCTGTCAACTCCCAGATATGTGGCCTTCGATTCAAACAATGGCGCTTTTCCATGTGAAAGAAAACTCAGTCCCCCAGATGCATGATGCCAGTTTTTAGGCGGCATTTAGCCCTACAATTGCAGCCAGAGTTCTAGTTGATGGCAGCTTGGGTCTGGGAAGGATCTTGATCCATGCGGCATTTCAGGCGGCGTCTGGGAGCAGAGTGCCTTAGGGCCACGACAAAAAAAGTGCCTTTTCTCTGAGAAAGAGGGCTCTGCCCCCCAGTTTCTTGATGTCAGTTTGGAGGAGGGTTTTGGCCCTGCAAGGGCAGCCAGGGTCCTTGTCGGAGGCAGCTTGGGTCTGCGAGGAATCTTAATCCATGCGGAATTTCAGCATGCGGCTGTCAACTCCCAGATATGTGGTAATCGATACAAAGAATGGCGTTTTCCATGTGAAGGAAAACTCAGTCCCCCAGATGCATGATGCCAGTTTTTAGGAGGCATTTATCCCTACAATTGCAGCCAGAGTTCTAGTTGATGGCATCTTGGGTCTGGGAAGGATCTTTATCCGTGTGGCATTTCAGGTGGCGTCCGGGAGCAGAGTGCCTTAGAGCCGGGACACAAAAAGTGTCGGTTTCTCTGAGAAGAGAACTCTGCCCACCAGTTTCTTGATGTCAGTTTGGAGGAGGGTTTTTACCGTGCAAGGGCAGCCAGGGTCCTTGTCGGTGGCAGCTTGGGTCTGTGAGGGGTCTTGATCCATGGGGAATTTCAGGAGGCATACGGGTGCACAGTGCCTTAAGGCCGGGACACAAAAAGTGTCCCTTTTCTCTGAGAGAGAGAACTCTGCCCCCCAGTTTCTTGATGTCAGTTTGGAGGAGGGTTTTGGCCCTGCAAGGGCAGCCAGGGTCCTAGTCGGTGGTAGCTGGTCTACAGGGAATCTTAATCCATGCGGAATTTCAGCATGCGGCTGTCAACTCCCAGATATGTGGCCTTCGATTCAAACAATGGCGCTTTTCCGTGTGAAAGAAAACTCAGGTCCCCAGATGCATGATGCCAGTTTTTAGGAGGCATTTAGCCCTACAATTGCAGCCAGAGTTCTAGCTGATGGCAGTTTGGGTCTGGGAAGGATCTTGATCCATGTGGAATTTCAGGTGGCGTCCGGGAGCACAGTGCCTTAGGGCCGGGACACAAAAAGTGTCCCTTTTCTCTGAGAAAGAGAACTCTGCCCCCCAGTTTCTTGATGAAAGTTTGAGGAGGGTTTGGCCCGCCAAGGGCAGCTTGTGGTCCTAGTTTGAGGAGGGAAGCTTAACAGTCTCAGAAGGATCGTGTCTATGGAATTTGAAGAGGTTGTAGTCAATTCTAGACAAATACGACAAACAGTCGATGGCACTTCTTTTCCACGGAAAGAAAACTTGGCCCTGGGGATTCATGTCGGTTTGGTGGAGGGTTTTAGCTCCTACAAATGCAAACTAGAGTCCTGCTTGATGCAGCTTGCACTGTTAATAATCTTGATCCATACTGGATCAGGTGGCGGCCCCTGGGAGCAGAGAGTGCCTTAGAGTCGGCCACAAAGTGTCCGCTTTCTCTGAGAAAGAGAACTCTGCCTCAGTTTCTTTGATGTGTCAGTTTGAGGAGGGTTTTGGCTTGCAAGGGCAGTCATGTCCTTTTGGTGGCAGCTTGGTCCATGAGGAATCTTAATCCATATGAATTTCAGCATGCGGGTTGTCAACTCCCAGATATGTGGCCTCTCATGCAAAGAATGCATGACATATCCATGTGAAAGAAAATTCAATCCCCCAGATGCATGATGCCAGTTTTTAGGAGGCATTTAGCCCTACAATTGCAGCCAGAGTTCTAGTTGATGGCAGCTTGGGTCTGGGAAGGATCTTGATCCATGCGGCATTTCAGGTGGCGTCCGGGAGCAGAGTGCCTTAGGGCCGGGACACAAAAAGTGTCCCTTTTCTCTGAGAAAGAGAACTCGGCCCCCCAGTTTCTTGATGTCAGTTTGGAGGAGGGTTTTGGCCCTGCAAGGGCAGCCAGGGTCCTTGTCGGTGGCAGCTTGGGTCTGTGAGGGATCTTGATCCACGCGGAATTTGAAGAGGCGGCAGTCGACTCCCAGACATGGGGCCTACGATACAAATGATGGCACTTTTCCACGTGAAAGAAAACTAGGGCCCCCAGATTCATGATGTCGGTTTGGTGGAGGGTTTTAGCCCTACAAATGCAACCAGAGTCCTGGTTGATGGCAGCTTGCGCCAGCAAAAAATCTTGATCCATACGGAAATTCAGGTGGCGTCCGGGAGCACAGTGCCTTAGGGCCACGACAAAAAAAGTGTTCTTTTCTCTGAGAAAGAGAGCTCTGCCCCCCAGTTTCTTGATGTCAGTTTGGAGGAGGGTTTTGGCCCTGCAAGGGCAGCCAGGGTCCTTCCTGGTGGCAGCTTGGGTCTGCGAGGAATCTTGATCCATACGGAATTGGAAGAGGCAGCAGGGAGCAGAATGCCTTAGGGCCGGGACACAAAAATTGTCCGTTTTCTCTGAGAAAGAGAACTCTGCCCCCCAGTTTCTTGATGTCAGTTTGGAGGAGGGTTTTGGCCCTGCAAGGGCAGCCAGGGTTCCTCTCAATGGCAGCTTGGGTCTGCGAGGAATCTTGATCCATACGAAATATGAGGAGGAAGCATGGAGCACAGTGCCTTAGGGCCGGGACACAAAAAGTGTCCATTTCATCTGAGAAAGAGAACTCTGCCCCCCAGTTTCTGGATGTCAGTTTGGAGGAGGCTTTTTGCCCTGCAAGGGCAGCCAGGGTCCTTGTCGGTGGCAGCTTGGGTCTGCGAGGAATCTTAATCCATGCGGAATTTCAGCATGCGGCTGTCAACTCCCAGATATGTGGCCTTCGATACAAACAATGGCGCTTTTCCACGTGAAAGAAAACTAGGCCCCCAAGATTCATGATGTCGGTTTGGTGAGTGGCTGTAGCCTCTATACAAATGCAACCAGAGTCCTGAAGATGCAGCCATGCCAGTAATAATCTTTGATCCATACAGAATTTGTGGTGGAACTGGGACACAGTGCCTTAGGCCGGCCACAAAAGTGTCCCTTTTCTCTGAGAAAGAGAACTCTGCCCCCCAGTTTCTTGATGTCAGTTTGGAGGAGGGTTTTGGCCCTGCAAGGGCAGCCAGGGTCCTTGTCGGAGGCAGCTTGGGTCTGCGAGAAATCTTAATTGATGCGGAATTTCAGCATGCGGCTGTCAACTCCCAGATATGTGGCCTTCGATACAAACAATGGCGCTTTTCCACGTGAAAGAAAACTCAGTCCCCCAGATGCATGATGCCAGTTTTTAGGAGGCATTTATCCCTACAATTGCAGCCAGAGTTCTAGTTGATGGCAGCTTGGGTCTGGGAAGGATCATGATCCGTGTGGCATTTCAGGTGGCGTCCGGGAGCAGAGTGTCTTAGGGCCGGGACACAAAAAGTGTCCCTTTTCTCTGAGAAAGAGAACTCTGCCCACCAGTTTCTTGATGTCAGTTTGGAGGAGGGTTTTGGCCCTGCAAGGGCAGCCAGGGTCCCTGTCGGTGGCAGCTTGGGTCTGCGAGGAATCTTGATCCATACGGAATTTCAGGAGGCAGCAGGGAGCCCAGTGCCTTAGGGCCGAGAAACAAATAGAGTCCCTTTCCTCTGAGAAGGAGAACTCTGCCCCCCAGTTTCTTGATGTCAGTTTGGAGGAGGGTTTTGGCCCTGCAAGGGCAGCCAGGGCTCTTTATTGTTGCACCTTGAATTGGCGAGGAATCTTGATTCATACGAATTTCCAGGAGGCAGCAGGGAGCACATTGCCTTAGGGCCGGGACACAAAATGTGTCCCTTTTCCCTGAGAAAGAGAGCTCTGCCCCCCAGTTTCTTGATGTCAGTTTGGAGGAGGGTTTTGGCCCTGCAAGGGCAGCCAGGGTCCTAGTCGGTGGCAGCTTGGGTCTGTGAAGTATCTTGCTCCATGCGGAATTTGAAGAGGCGGCAGTCGACTCCCAGACAGGGGGCCTACAATGCGAATGATGGCACTTTTCCACGTGAAAGAAAACTTAGGCCCCCAGATTCATGATGTCGGTTTGGTGGAGGGTTTT
>JAVTVJ010003094.1:0-14584 GCA_034509425.1 Eopsaltria australis | reverse complement strand
GCCTTTTCCCCCAGCCTGGAAAAGAAACTCGAGATCATTTTAGTAAGGAGGTAATATAAAAGGGGATCTTTATTTTGAAGGTCTTCAGGAGCAGTTATGGAAAGGTGTCCATAAAAGCCCAGCCCCTCCAGGGGTGAGTACATATTTATAGCTTTTAGGAAATTAGCATAATTAAGAGCACCAATAAGGAGAACAAGTGGCGATTCAATTCCCCCTCAGGTCCAGCCCCTTCCCTGGAGTCCCCCTCTCAGCACTGGCTGCACTCTGCTTATGAAAATGTACCTCAGAGTTGTTCTCGGCCTTGGTTCCCAGGAAGAACTGCGATAGGACAGGGCCTTGCAACCCCCTGGGGCTTGGAGCTCTGGAATTTGTTTTGTCTTTCTGCTTAGGGAAAGGCTATGGAAAGGTACTGGAAAAACTAGTTATTAATATAGTAGGCTACAGAGCCACAAAAATATGTGCAGAGAGTACAGAGAACATATAAAAGAAAAAAGGCAGAAACCAAACGGCATCATTCCCTTTTTTAGAGAGACTAACAAGACTCTGTCTTGTCTAGTCTCTTACCTGCATTCAACCATACCTGGTTTATACACCTATTATCCTAATTAGTTGTTACACAGATGCTAATTATAACTACAGTTACTATGAACATTTATTTTATCTAGGTTCAGTTTGGTAACCATGAAGTGAGTGTACTGAAGATATTCAAGGTTCAGTAAGCTCTTTTGAGAGTTACTTGGTGTAGAATTTGAGTTTGCTTTCAAATTTAAACCAAATTTCTAAAAAAATTTTTCATTCAGATTTGCATAAGAACAACAACTAGTGTTAATGATTTTGTGGATAGTAGGAAATTAAGAGCTATTTTGTTTTGTCAACAGCCTTTAATATGATTAAACATGACATTTGGAATCACAGCTCCATGGGCACAGGCCCAATCTTTATCTTGGGGCAAAACTTACCAGGCCAGATTCTCAACTTTGACAAGTTGTCCTTATGAAGAGCTTTTGGATACATTTTGGACTAGAGTTAATGCAAATTTTAGGACCAAATTTGAATCACGGTTACCAACTGTACAGATAAGAGGTACAAAAGAACAGTTTAAATCATATCATCTCAATTTGTATCAGTCTCTGTTTTCTGGCTGTCTATGGAGCAGACGTCTTCTTAACTCTGGAGCAGTGAATTCAAGGCTCTCTGCCAGCAGCTTTGGATTTGGGGAGGGTAGTCAGGACTTGGAATGACTCTTTTGACTTAGCTCGTAAGATTACTGTCCCTTCATTCAACATAGACTCAGTCTCTAGGATTGAATAGTTGCTAGTCTTCCTTCCTTCTAGATGACTTTGCTCAGTTCTAGATCTTTCATTGATATAATCAGTTCAGCTTTTTGTGATGGTAAATTTGATGGTAACACTTTTCTCATGGTTACCTGGTTCGTGGTTGTTACTGCATAACCTGTCTTTTTTTTGCCATCTCGCATGAAGCTGCTCTCATCTGCATACAGCTCCCAGGCTGGCACATCTTTCAGGTCTGCTCTGCTGGAATGGTCTGCAAACAGTCAGACTTAAATACATTATCAGTTAGTGCTGGGAACAGACATACCAGGATTGACAGCAAACGTTTTCAGAATAACATTATCCAGTTTCAGTAGCATGGCATAGGGTCCATGTCTTCTATGTTCACAGAACAAACTTACAGTGGGTTGCATGCAACTGTTGGATGGATCAATTCTTAGCTGCTGGTTGGATGCAGCAATTTTCAGTTGCTGACTGCCCCAGTTCTCCAGTTTCAGGATTCTTTTACATAATAGCAAAGAGTCCTTGGTCTTTTTTACTCACAGGGATACAGGAGAAGATCTTTTTAAAATGTAACTCAGTAAACCATCCTAAGATATTTGTTAACACAGGACTCTGCTTACTTATAGCATGGTTTAAGGGAGCCTAAAAACGGCTTCTTGTTCTTTGGGCTCGGTGTTTCCCTTTTGAGTGCCTACCAGAG
This sequence comes from Eopsaltria australis, assembly GCA_034509425.1. Lineage (NCBI taxonomy): Eukaryota > Metazoa > Chordata > Aves > Passeriformes > Petroicidae > Eopsaltria > Eopsaltria australis. The sequence continues at coordinate 12,589 of JAVTVJ010003094.1, read as the reverse complement.
CAGACAAAGAGCGCTCGCTGCCCCCGCACAGCCGGGGACGGGCGCGGCATGCGGGCACCCCCGCCCAGGGACACCCCCGGCTCGCCGCGCTCGGCCCGTGCTGCTGCTCACAGCGTACTGGCAGGTCCTAAACAAGCTTGTTACTGTGGTGCGATAGGCTGTTCCGTTCTTAGATCTCACACTCCCGGCCCGCTCTGGGCCGGTGCGGGCGGGGCTCAGGAGCAGCGAGTGAGCCGGGCCGTGGCCGCGCAGCGGCGGCCCCGCCTCCGCCAGAGCAGGGCCGAAGCAGCGCAGCGGCAGCCCCGGTGCCGGTTCGCTTCCTGGGACCGCTCCCCCGCGCATCCCCCGGCCGGGACCAGGGCAATGGTAGGAATCACCTCCGCCCCTCTCAGAGCGGCTGGTGCCCCGCTTCTGTCACGGGGGAGTGACCGCCCTGCTCGCGGAGCCGTCCCGGAAGTCCGGGAGTCGCCCTTGCCTTAAAATCTTGGAAAAACTTTTTACAGATGGAACATAGAAAGTGGGGGCTTCTCCCCCTTCCCTTACAATGGTGCGAACCGAGCTTTCTCGGCCGTTCCACAAAACTTGCTGGAAGCGAGGATCTCTCCCTCGCCTCCCACTAAGGAGCAGGCTGGACACCCAGCCTCTCCACAGACCTGTAGGAAGCGAGGATTTCTCACTCGCCTCCCACCAAGGAGCAGGCTGGGCACCCAGTCGCTCCACAAACCTGTAGGAAGTGGGAATCTCTCCCCAGCCTCCCACCAAGGAGCAGGCTGGACACCCAGCCGCTCCACAAACCTGTAGTGGAAGGGAATCCCTCCCCAGCTCTCCACCAAGTGGCAGGCAGGCTGGACACCCAGCCAGCCCACAAACCTGTAGGAAGCGGGAATCTCTCCCGAGCCTCCCACCAAGGAGCAGGCTGGACACCCAGCCGCTCCACAAACCTGTAGGAAGCGGGGCCCATCCCCCACCTCCTACCAAGAAGCAGACCAGGCCTCCCCCGGCCGCTCCATGCCCAGATGTCTCCAGGCCAGCTTTCAATTCAAACCTCGCATGTGCTAAACATGAAATAAACTTTCGCACTGTGATTTGCTTTTCTCTACCAGTGAACAATCTCAGCCGAGATCACACACCTGCCTCCTCCCCACCAGCCGATCTCTGGGGCAGGTTGGAAAATCGGCAACAGGAAAAACTTTGAGAAATGATTTCAAAAGCAAATTTTCTCACCACCACGCCAGGTTGTCCTGGGATCGCTAACAATTACTGACTTTAAACAGATACACAATACATAAACAATACACACATATACAACCTACACACTACACAACAAAAAGAACCACCTTTATACTACCTCCTGTGGGATCTTGGAACCATGGTGTCTCGACCTCAGGCCCGTGGCAGGGAATTCTTTAGATTGCTGTCAGAAAGGAATCCCTTGCAGGATGTTTTCGGTCCAGAGGAAGGGTACCAGGTTCTCGTGTCCCTTCTGGGTGTGCCAAATAACTGTTGCCTTTTCCCCCAGCCTGAAAAGAAACTCGAGATCATTTTAGCAAGGAGGTAATATAAAAGGGGATCTTTATTTTGAAGGTCTTCAGGAGCAGTTATGGAAAGGTGTCCATAAAAGCCCAGCCCCTCCAGGGGTGAGTACATATTTATAGCTTTTAGGAAATTAGCATAATTGATAAGAGCACCAATAAGGAGAACAAGTGGCGATTCAATTCCCCCTCAGGTCCAGCCCCTTCCCTGGAGCCCCCCTCTCAGCACTGGCTGCACCCTGCTTATGAAAATGTACCTCAGAGTTGTTCTCGGCCTTGGTTCCCAGGAAGAACTGCTATAGGACAGGGCCTTGCAACCCCCTGGGGCTTGGAGCTCTGGAATTTGTTTTGTCTTTCTGCTTAGGGAAAGGCTATGGAAAGGTACTGGAAAAACTAGCTATTAATATAGTAGGCTACAGAGCCACAAAAATATGGGTAGAGAGTACAGAGAACATATAAAAGAAAAAAGGCAGAAACCAAACGGCATCATTCCCCCCTTTTTTAGAGACTAACAAGACTCTGTCTTGTCTAGTCTCTACTCTGCATTCAACCATACCTCTGGTTTATACAACTGGCTATCCCACTAGTTGTTGCACAGATGCTAATTATAACTACAGTTACTATGAACATTTCTTTTATCTAGGTTCAGTTTGGTAACCATGAAGTGAGTGTACTGAAGATATTCAAGGTTCAGTAAGCTCTTTGAGAGTTACTTGGTGTAGAATTTGAGTTTGCTTTCAAATTTCAACCAAATTTCTAAAAAAATTTTTCATTCAGATTTGCATAAGAACAACAACTAGTGTTAATGATTTGGTGGCTAGTAGGAAATTAAGAGCTATTTTGTTTTGTCAACAGCCTTTAATATGATTAAACATGACATTTGGAATCACAGCTCCATGGGCACAGGCCCAATCTTTATCTTGGGGCAAAACTTACTAGGCCAGATTCTCAACTTTGACAAGTTGTCCTTATGAAGAGCTTTTGGATACATTTTGGACTAGAGTTACATGCAAATTTTAGGACCAAATTTGAATCACGGTTACCAACTGTACAGATAAGAGGTACAAAAGAACAGTTTAAATCATATCATCTCAATTTGTATCAGTCTCTGTTTTCTGGCTGTCTATGGAGTAGACGTCTTCTTAACTCTGGAGCAGTGAATTCAAGGCTCTCTGCCAGCAGCTTTGGATTTGGTGAGGGTAGTCAGGACTTGGAATGACTCTTTTTACTTAGCTCGTAAGATTACTGTCCCTTCATTCAACATAGACCCAGTCTCTAGGCTTGAATAGTTGCTAGTCTTCCTTCCTTCTAGATGACTTTGCTCAGTTCTAGATCTTTCATTGATATAATCAGTTCAGCTTTTTGTGATGGTACATTTGATGGTAACACTTTTCTCATGGTTACCTGGTTCGTGGTTGTTACTGCATAACCTGTCTTTTGTTTGCCATCTCGCATGAAGCTGCTCTCATCTGCATACAGCTCCCAGGCTGGTACATCTTTCAGGTCTGCTCTGCTGGAATAGGCTTCTTCCATGGTCTGCAAACAGTCAGACTTAAATACATTATCAGTTAGTGCTGGGAACAGACATACTAGGATTGACAGCAAACGCTTTCAGAATAACATTATCCAGTTTCAGTAGCATGGCATAGGGTCCATGTCTTCTATGTTCACAGAACAAACTTACAGTGGGTTGCATGCAACTGTTGGATGTATCAATTCTTGGCTGCTGGTTGGATGCAGCAATTTTCAGTTGTTGACTGCCCTAGTTCTCCAGTTTCAGGATTATTTTACATAATAGTAAAGAGTCCTTGGTCTTTTTTACTCACAAGGATACAGGAGAAGGTCTTTTACAAATTTAACTCAGTAAACCATTCTAAGATATTTGTTAACACAGGACTCTGCCTACTTATAGCATGGTTTAAGGGAGCCTAAAAACGGCTTCTTGTTCTTTGGGCTCGGTGTTTCCCTTTTGAGTGCTTCTACTAGCAGACAAAGAGCGCCGCTGCCCTCGCCAAGACGGCCGGGACGGGCGTGCTGGGCATGCGGGCACCCCCGCTTCAGGCACTTCCCCTGCTCGCCGCCGGGCCTGCTGCTCACAGCGGCTCTCGGGTGTCCTTAAAATGCTCGCCACTGTGGAAAGTGCTGTATAGGGCCGCTCCTGCCTTAGATCTCACACTTCCCGCCCGCCTGGGCCGGTGCGGCGGGCCTGTGAGCAGCGAAAGTGAGCCGGGCCGGGTCACAAGAAAGGAAGGCCCCGCCCGCCTCAGAGAGCAGAAAGGCCGGGCATGCAGCTGCAGCCCCCGGGTCCCCGCCCGCTTCCCTGGGACCGCTCCCCCGCGCATCCCCCGGCCGTGACCAGGGCAATGGCAGGAATCACCGCCGCCCCTCTCAGAGCGGCTGGTGCCCCGCTTCTGTCCCGGGGGAGTGACCGCCCTGCTCGCGGAGCCGTCCCGGAAGTCCGGGAGTCGCCCTTGCCTTAAAATCTGGGAAAAACTTTTTACAGATGGAACATAGAAAGTGGGGGCTTCTCCCCCTTCCCTTACAATGGTGCGAACCGAGCTTTCTCGGCCGTTACACAAAACTTGCTGGAAGCGAGGATCTCTCCCTCGCCTCCCACTAAGGAGCAGGCTGGACACCCAGCCTCCATGCATTCCGTGGTGGAAGCTTAGGATTTCACTCGCCTCCCACCAAGGAGCAGGCTGGGCACCCAGCCGCTCCACAAACCTGTAGGAAGTGGGAATCTCTCCCCAGCTTCCCACCAAGGAGCAGGCTGGGCACCCAGCTGCTCCACAAACCTGTAGGAAGTGGGAATCTCTCCCCAGCCTCCCACCAAGGAGCAGGCTGGACACCCAGCCGCTCCACAAACCTGCAGGAAGTGGGAATCTCTCCCCAGCCTCCCACCAAGGAGCAGGCTGGACACCCAGCCGCTCCACAAACCTGTAGGAAGCGGGGCCCATCCCCCACCTCCTACCAAGAAGCAGACTAGGCCTCCCCCGGCCGCTCCATGCCCAGATGTCTCCAGGCCAGCTTTCAATTCAAAACTCGCATGTGCTAAACATGAAATAAACTTTCGCACTGTGATTTGCTTTTCTCCACCAGTGAACAATCTCAGCCGAGATCACACACCCGCCTCCTCCCCACCAGCCGATCTCTGGGGCAGGTTGGAAAATCGGCAACAGGAAAAACTGGGAGAAATGATTTCAAAAGCAAATTTTCTCACCACCACGCCAGGTTGTCCTGGGATCGCTAACAATTACTGACTTTAAACAGATACAATAAATACATAAAGAATCACACACACATAAACTACATATCTACACAACGAAGAATCCACCTTTATACTACCTCCTGTGGGATCTTGAACCACATGGTGTCCTGACCTCAGGCCCAGTGGTAGGGAATTCCTCTTTAGATTGCTGGTCAGGAAAGGAATTCCTTGCAGGATGTTTTCGGGTCCAGAGGGAAGGGTACCAGGTTCTCGTGTCCCTTCTGGGTGTGCCAAATAACTGTTGCCTTTTCCCCCAGCCTGAAAAGAAACTCGAGATCATTTTAGCAAGGAGGTAATATAAAAGGGGATCTTTATTTTGAAGGTCTTCAGGAGCAGTTATGGAAAGGTGTCCATAAAAGCCCAGCCCCTCCAGGGGTGAGTACATATTTATAGCTTTTAGAAAATTAGCATAATTGATTAAGAGCACCAATAAGGAGAACAAGTGGCGATTCAATTCCCCCTCAGGTCCAGCCCCTTCCCTGGAGCCCCCCTCTCAGCACTGGCTGCACTCTGCTTATGAAAATGTACCTCAGAGTTGTTCTCGGCCTTGGTTCCCAGGAAGAAATGAGATAGGACAGGGCCTTGAAACCCCCTGGGGCTTGGAGCTCTGGAATTTGTTTTGTCTTTCTGCTTAGGGAAAGGCTATGGAAAGGTACTGGAAAAACTAGCTATTAATATAGTAGGCTACAGAGCCACAAAAATATGGGCAGAGAGTACAGAGAACATATAAAAGAAAAAAGGCAGAAACCAAACGGCATCATTCCCCCCTTTTTTAGAGACTAACAAGACTCTGTCTTGTCTAGTCTCTACTCTGCATTCAACCATACCTCTGGTTTATACAACTGGCTATCCCACTAGTTGTTACACAGATGCTAATTATAACTACAGTTACTATGAACATTTCTTTTATCTAGGTTCAGTTTGGTAACCATGAAGTGAGTGTACTGAAGATATTCAAGGTTCAGTAAGCTCTTTTGAGAGTTACTTGGTGTAGAATTTGAGTTTGCTTTCAAATTTCAACCAAATTTCTAAAAAAATTTTTCATTCAGATTTGCATAAGAACAACAACTAGTGTTAATGATTTTGTGGCTAGTAGGAAATTAAGAGCTATTTTGTTTTGTCAACAGCCTTTAATATGATTAAACATTACATTTGGAATCACAGCTCCATGGGCACAGGCCCAATCTTTATCTTGGGGCAAAACTTACCAGGCCAGATTCTCAACTTTGACAAGTTGTCCTTATGAAGAGCTTTTGGATACATTTTGGACTAGAGTTACATGCAAATTTTAGGACCAAATTTGAATCACGGTTACCAACTGTACAGATAAGAGGTACAAAAGAACAGTTTAAATCATATCATCTCAATTTGTATCAGTCTCTGTTTTCTGGCTGTCTATGGAGCAGACGTCTTCTTAACTCTGGAGCAGTGAATTCAAGGCTCTCTGCCAGCAGCTTTGGATTTGGTGAGGGTAGTCAGGACTTGGAATGACTCTTTTTACTTAGCTCGTAAGATTACTGTCCCTTCATTCAACATAGACTCAGTCTCTAGGCTTGAATAGTTGCTAGTCTTCCTTCCTTCTAGATGACTTTGCTCAGTTCTAGATCTTTCATTGATATAATCAGTTCAGCTTTTTGTGATGGTACATTTGATGGTAACACTTTTCTCATGGTTACCTGGTTCGTGGTTGTTACTGCATAACCTGTCTTTTGTTTGCCATCTCGCATGAAGCTGCTCTCATCTGCATACAGCTCCCAGGCTGGCACATCTTTCAGGTCTGCTCTGCTGGAATGGTCTGCAAACAGTCAGACTTAAATACATTATCAGTTAGTGCTGGGAACAGACATACTAGGATTGACAGCAAACGTTTTCAGAATAACATTATCCAGTTTCAGTAGCATGGCATAGGGTCCATGTCTTCTATGTTCACAGAACAAACTTACAGTGGGTTGCATGCAACTGTTGGATGTATCAATTCTTGGCTGCTGGTTGGATGCAGCAATTTTCAGTTGCTGACTGCCCTAGTTCTCCAGTTTCAGGATTATTTTACATAATAGTAAAGAGTCCTTGGTCTTTTTTACTCACAAGGATACAGGAGAAGGTCTTTTACAAATTTAACTCAGTAAACCATTCTAAGAAATTTGTTAACACAGGACTCTGCTTACTTATAGCATGGTTTAAGGGAGCCTAAAAACGGCTTCTTGTTCTTTGGGCTCGGTGTTTCCCTTTTGAGTGCTTACCAGAGCAGACAAAGAGCGCTCGCTGCCCTCGCACGGCCGGGGACGGGCGCGGCATGCGGGCACCCCCGCCCAGGGGCACCCCGGCTCGCCCGCGCTCGGCCCGTGCTGCTGCTCACAGCGGCTCTCGGGTGTCCTTAAAACAAGCTCGTTACTGTGGAAAGTGCGATAGGGCCGTTCCTGCTCTTAGATCTCACACTCCCGGCCCGCTCTGGGCCGGTGCGGGCGGGGCCCAGGAGCAGCGAGTGAGCCGGGCCGTGGCCGCGCAGCGGCGGCCCCGCCTCCGCCAGAGCAGGGCCGAAGCAGCGCAGCGGCAGCCCCGGTCCCGGTTCGCTTCCTGGGACCGCTCCCCCGCGCATCCCCCGGCCGTGACCAGGGCAATGGCAGGAATCACCTCCGCCCCTCTCAGAGCGGCTGGTGCCCCGCTTCTGTCACGGGGGAGTGACCGCCCTGCTCGCGGAGCCGTCCCGGAAGTCCGGGAGTCGCCCTTGCCTTAAAATCTTGGAAAAACTTTTTACAGATGGAACATAGAAAGTGGGGGCTTCTCCCCCTTCCCTTACAATGGTGCGAACCGAGCTTTCTCGGCCGTTCCACAAAACTTGCTGGAAGCGAGGATCTCTCCCTCGCCTCCCACTAAGGAGCAGGCTGGACACCCAGCCGCTCCACAGACCTGTACGAAGGGAGGATTTCTCACTCGCCTCCCACCAAGAGCAGCTGGGCACCCAGCCGCTCACAAACTGTAGGGAAAGTGGAATCTCTCCCAGCTTCCACCAAGGAGCAGGCTGGACACCCAGCCGCTCCACAAACCTGTAGGAAGTGGGAATCTCTCCCCAGCTTCCCACCAAGGAGCAGGCTGGGCACCCAGCCGCTCCACAAACCTGTAGGAAGTTGGAATCTCTCCCCAGCTTCCCACCAAGGAGCAGGCTGGGCACCCAGCCGCTCCACAAACCTGTAGGAAGTGGGAATCTCTCCCCAGCCTCCCACCAAGGAGCAGGCTGGACACCCTGCCGCTCCACAAACCTGTAGGAAGCGGGGCCCATCCCCCACCTCCTACCAAGAAGCAGACCAGGCCTCCCCCGGCCGCTCCATGCCCAGATGTCTCCAGGCCAGCTTTCAATTCAAAACTCGCATGTGCTAAACATGAAATAAACTTTCGCACTGTGATTTGCTTTCTCTACCAGTGAACAATCTCAGCCGAGATCACACACCCGCCTCCTCCCCACCAGCCGATCTCTGGGGCAGGTTGGAAAATCGGCAACAGGAAAAACTTGGAGAAATGATTTCAAAAGCAAATTTCTCACCACCACGCCAGGTTGTCCTGGGATCGCTAACAATTACTGACTTTAAACAGATACACAATACATAAACAATACACACACATACAAACTTACCACACTACACAAACGAAAAGAACCACCTTTATACTACCTCCTGTGGGAGCTTAACCATGTGTCTCGACCTCAGGCCCGTGGCAGGGAATTCTTTTTAGATTGGCTGTCAGAAAGGAATTCCTTGCAGGATGTTTCGTTCCAGAGAAAAGGGTACCAGGTTCTCGTTGTCCCTTCTGGGTGTGCCAAATTAACTGTTGCCTTTTTCCCCCAGCCTGAAAAGAAACTCGAATTCATTTTTAGCAAGGACGGTAATATAAAAGGGATCTTTATTTTGAAGATCTTCAGGAGCAGTTATGGAAAGGTGTCCATAAAAGCCCAGCCCCTCCAGGGGTGAGTACATATTTATAGCTTTTAGGAAATTAGCATAATTAAGAGCACCAATAAGGAGAACAAGTGGCGATTCAATTCCCCCTCAGGTCCAGCCCCTTCCCTGGAGCCCCCCTCTCAGCACTGGCTGCACTCTGCTGATGAAAATGTACCTCCGAGTTGTTCTCGGCCTTGGTTCCCAGGAAGAACTGAGATAGGACAGGGCCTTGCAACCCCCTGGGGCTTGGAGCTCTGGAATTTGTTTTGTCTTTCTGCTTAGGGAAAGGCTATGGAAAGGTACTGGAAAAACTAGCTATTAATATGGTAGGCTACAGAGCCACAAAAATATGTGCAGAGAGTACAGAGAACATATAAAGAAAAAAGGCCAGAAACCAAACGGCATTCATCCCCCCTTTATTAGAGGACTAACAAGCTCTGTCGTGTCCTAGTCTCTACTCTTGCATCAACCATACCTCTGTTATACAACTGCTACCCACTAGTGTTACACAGAATGCTAATTATAACTACAGTTACTATGACATCTTTTATCTAGGTTCAGTTTGGTAACCATGAAGTGAGTGTACTGAAGATATTCAAGGTTCAGTAAGCTCTTTTGAGAGTTACTTGGTGTAGAATTTGAGTTTGCTTTCAAATTTCAACCAAATTTCTAAAAAAAATTTTTCATTCAGATTTGCATAAGAACAACAACTAGTGTTAATGATTTTGTGGCTAGTAGGAAATTAAGAGCTATTTTGTTTTGTCAACAGCCTTTAATATGATTAAACATTACATTTGGAATCACAGCTCCATGGGCACAGGCCCAATCTTTATCTTGGGGCAAAACTTACCAGGCCAGATTCTCCACTTTGACAAGTTGTCCTTATGAAGAGCTTTTGGATACATTTTGGACTAGAGTTACATGCAAATTTTAGGACCAAATTTGAATCACGGTTACCAACTGTACAGATAAGAGGTACAAAAGAACAGTTTAAATCATATCATCTCAATTTGTATCAGTCTCTGTTTTCTGGCTGTCTATGGAGCAGACGTCTTCTGAACTCTGGAGCAGTGAATTCAAGGCTCTCTGCCAGCAGCTTTGGATTTGGTGAGGGTAGTCAGGACTTGGAATGACTCTTTTTACTTAGCTCGTAAGATTACTGTCCCTTCATTCAACATAGACTCAGTCTCTAGGCTTGAATAGTTGCTAGTCTTCCTTCCTTCTAGATGACTTTGCTCAGTTCTAGATCTTTCATTGATATAATCAGTTCAGCTTTTTGTGATGTTACATTTGATGGTAACACTTTTCTCATGGTTACCTGGTTCGTGGTTGTTACTGCATAACCTGTCTTTTGTTTGCCATCTCGCATGAAGCTGCTCTCATCTGCATACAGCTCCCAGGCTGGCACTTCTTTCAGGTCTGCTCTGCTGGAATAGGCTTCTTCCATGGTCTGCAAACAGTCAGACTTAAATAAATTATCAGTTAGTGCTGTGAACAGACATACTAGGATTGACAGCAAACGTTTTCAGAATAACATTATCCAGTTTCAGTAGCATGGCATAGGGTCCATGTCTTCTATGTTCACAGAACAAACTTACAGTGGATTGCATGCAACTGTTGGATGTATCAATTCTTGGCTGCTGGTTGGATGCAGCAATTTTCAGTTGCTGACTGCCCTAGTTCTCCAGTTTCAGGATTATTTTACATAATAGTAAAGAGTCCTTGGTCTTTTTTACTCACAAGGATACAGGAGAAGGTCTTTACCAAAATTTAACTCAGTAAACCATTCTAAGATATTTGGTTAACAAGACTCTGCTTACTATAGCATGGTTTAAGGAGCCTAAAAACGGCGTTCTTGTCTTTTGGGGCTCGGTGTTTCCCTTTTGAGGGCTTCCAGAGCAGACCAAAGAGCGCTCGCTGCCCTGCAACGGCCGGGGACGGCGGCATGCGGGCACCCCCGCCCCAGGGGCACCCCCGGCCGCCCGCGCTCGGCCCGTGCTGCTGCTCACAGCGGCTCTCGGGTGTCCTTAAAACAAGCCTCGTTACTGTTGGGAAAGTGCGATAGGGCCGTTCCTGCTCTTTAGATCTCACACTCCCGGCCCGCTCTGGGCCGGTGCGGGCGGGGCCCAGGAGCCGCGAGTGAGTCGGGCCGTGGCCGCACAGCGGCGGCCCCGCCTCCGCCAGAGCAGGGCCGAAGCAGCGCAGCGGCAGCCCCGGTCCCGGTTCGCTTCCTGGGACCGCTCCCCCGCGCATCCCCGGCCGTGACCAGGGCAATGGCAGGAATCACCTCCGCCCCTCTCAGAGCGGCTGGTGCCCCGCTTCTGTCACGGGGGAGTGACCGCCCTGCTCGCGGAGCCGTCCCGGAAGTCCGGAGTCGCCCTTGCCTTAAAATCTTGGAAAAACTTTTTACAGATGGAACATAGAAAGTGGGGGCTTCTCCCCCTTCCCTTACAATGGTGCGAACCGAGCTTTCTCGGCCGTTCCACAAAACTTGCTGGAAGCGAGGATCTCTCCCTCGCCTCCCACTAAGGAGCAGGCGGGACACCCAGCCTCTCCACAGACCTGTAGGAAGCGAGGATTTCTCACTCGCCTCCCACCAAGGAGCAGGCTGGGCACCCAGCCGCTCCACACACCTGTAGGAAGTGGAATCTCCTCCCCAGCCTCCCACCAAGGAAGCAGCTGAGGACACCAGCCGCTCCACAAACCTGTAGGAAGTGGAATCTCTCCCCAGCCTGCCCACCAAGGGAGGAGAGGCTGGACACCCAGCCGCTCCACAAAACCTGTAGGAAGCGGGGCCATCCCACCTCCTCCAAGAAAGCAGGACCAGGGCCTCCCCCGGCCGCTCCATGCCCAGTGTCTCCAGGCCAGCTTTCAATTCAAAACTCGCATGTTGCTAAACATGAAATAACTTTCGCACTGTGATTTGCTTTTCTCTACCAGTGAACAATCTCAGCCGAGATCACACACCCGCCTCCTCCCCACCAGCCGATCTCTGGGGCAGGTTGGAAAATCGGCAACAGGAAAAACTTGGAGAAATGATTTCAAAAGCAAATTTTCTCACCACCACGCCAGGTTGTCCTGGGATCGCTAACAATTACTGACTTTAAACAGAAACACAATACATAAACAATACACACACATACAAACTACACACTACACAACGAAAAGAACCACCTTTATACTACCTCCTGTGGGATCTTGGAACCATGGTGTCTCGACCTCAGGCCCGTGGCAGGGAATTCTTTAGATTGCTGTCAGAAAGGAATTCCTTGCAGGATGTCTTCGGTCCAGAGGAAGGGTACCAGGTTCTCGTGTCCCTTCTGGGTGTGCCAAATAACTGTTGCCTTTTCCCCCAGCCTGGAAAAGAAACTCGAATCATTTTAGCAAGGAGGTAATATAAAAGGGATCTTTATTTTGAAGGTCTTCAGGAGCAGTTATGGAAAGGTGTCCATAAAAGCCCAGCCCCTCCAGGGGTGAGTACATATTTATAGCTTTTAGGAAATTAGCATAATTGATTAAGAGCACCAATAAGGAGAACAAGTGGCGATTCAATTCCCCCTCAGTTCCAGCCCCTTCCCCGGAGCCCCCCTCTCAGCACTGGCTGCACTCTGCTTATGAAAATGTACCTCAGAGTTGTTCTCGGCCTTGGTTCCCAGGAAGAACTGAGATAGGACAGGGCCTTGCAACCCCCTGGGGCTTGGAACTCTGGAATTTGTTTTGTCTTTCTGCTTAGGGAAAGGCTATGGAAAGGTACTGGAAAAACTAGCTATTAATATAGTAGGCTACAGAGCCACAAAAATATGGGCAGAGAGTACAGAGAACATATAAAGAAAAAAGGCAGAAACCAAACGGCATCA
>JAVTVJ010003093.1:0-17839 GCA_034509425.1 Eopsaltria australis | reverse complement strand
CTGCAGGCCCTGGATTTCCTTCATGCCACCAGGTCATCCACAGGGACATCAAAAGCTCCAGCATCCTTCTGGGCATGGACAGATCTGTCAGGTTGGCTGGGTGGTTTTGGTCAGGACTGTATTGGGTCTGACTGGGGTAAAGCTCACAGCCCTTACAGTGCTGGGCTTTGCTTTGGTAGCTGGTGTTGATAACAGGGCAGTGTTTTGGCTACTGCCAAGCTGTGCTGTCCCTCTGACATTCCTTCCCCCACCCAAGGGGATGGGGGTGGGCAAGATCCTGGGAGGGGACACCAGCAGGCCAGCTGAGCCCAGTCAGCCAAAGGGATATTCCATCCCATATGACATCAGCTCAGAGATCTAAGGGAAGGAAGAGAGGAGGAAGGGGGGGCATTCATGAGTTGTCCATGTTTGCCTTCTGGAAGAACCACTCCACGTGCTGAAGCCCTGCTTCCCAGGAAGTGTCCAGGCATCGCTGCTGATGGGAAGTAGAGACTGATTGTTTTTCCCTTTAGCTCTTGTGCTCGCAGATCTCTGCTTGTTCTCTTTATTTTCCTGCTGTAATCAATTGCCTTATCTCACCCTACTAGATTTTTTCCCATATTATTCTCTCCCATGTCCCAGTGGGAAAGGGAGTGATAGAGCGACTGAGTGGGCACCTGGCACCCAGCCGGGGGCAACCCACGTCAGTCTCTTTTGGTGCCCAAAGGTGGGGTGAGATAAAGGCAGTTTATATATATATATACATACATATATATATGTATTGCATGCTCTAGTAATTATCAATAGCAGCTCTCAAGTAATGAGCTCCTGCATGGCACACAGCCTTTGGCTTTGTTTTGCTATCTTTATTTTGCTAAGTTTGGGAACATGTTGAAACAAACAATGACTATGAATGAATATAACTCCTTCTCTCTGCCCGGGGTGAATTTGAGTATGGATGATCTTTTACTGCAGATTCCCATGGTCATTGCCAATCCTTATATAAGCTTCCTGATATTATTAATAATATTAGCTAGCACCGTAGTTACCTTATGGAATTCATGGAAATTGTCATCTCCCTGGTACAGAAGGAAAGAACCCTTGGGTGAGGAGCTGTTAAAATCTGCCCTGAGGTACCCAGTTCCTGGGTGGAAAGGTGTATGGAGGGATTTGGGCAGGTTCCTAGGGCAGTTATCACCTCCCGTTGCCAGGGAGTTTACTCCTGAAGAGGTAAATAACCCTAACAAACTGGCCCATCACTGACAGAGGGGTGCCTCGTTTACTCCCAGGAATGCCAGCAGCTTCTCGCCCTGTACTGGGGGCTGGCCTGGGCCTACCGGGCCTCTGTTCAATACTCTCAGAGGACTGTGGTTGAGACAGGAACCCAAACTGTGCCTGAGGACACTATAGCTGAGACAGGGACACAAACTACAACTATGGCTGAGGCACGGATACAAACCACAACAACTATGTCTGAGATAGGAACCCAAACCACAGCAACTACAGTGATTGCCCCAGCAGTGCAAACAAAAAAATGGACAAGGCAAGTTTCAGGCCCAAGCCGCTGATTAGCAAGGGAAGAAGAAGAAGAAGAGGAAGAAGAAGAGATGGGGCCAGATCAAGAGGCAGGTCCCTCAGCAAAGGAATCAAAGGGAGTGAGGCAAGTTAAACAGGAAACCAAAGTTACTCGGTCCCTGACCCCATCCGAACTTCGAGACCTGCAAAAGGATTTCAGCTGCCAGTCAGGTGAGAGGATTCCTGCATGGCTGCTGCAATGCTGGGATAATGGGGCCAAAAGTCAGCAGTTAGAAGGTCATGAAGCCCAACAGCTGGGATCCCTTGCTAAGGATCGGGAAACTGAAAGAGGGCTTGCAAAGGAAGGAGCAATTTGTAGCTTCTGGAGACGGCTTTTCTCAAGTGTGAAGGCAAGATATCCTTTTAAGGAAGATCTTGTGAAATCCCCAGGGAAGTGGACCAATGTAGATGAAGGTATCCAGTACTTGTGAGAATTGGCAGTGCTGGGAATTGTCTATAGTGATCTAAAGGATGATCGAGTCAGCAAAGATCCAGAGGATGTCCCCTGTACACTCGCCATGTGGAGGAAGGTGGTTCAAGGCACCCCTGCATCATATTCCAGCAGCTTGATGGCACTTTATTATCCACAAATGGATGCACCAACTGTAGAGGTGGCGTCCTCCCAGCTCCGAAATGTAGCAGAAACTCTGGGTACTCCCTCATCCCTGCGAGCCACCAGCCCAACTTTTAGGGGCAGCCCAAGAGATCGCTCCTCTCCAACCCCAGTCAGAGGGAAAAGAATCCCCAAGAACAGGCCACGCAACGAGCTCTGGTTCTTTCTGCGTGAGCATGGAGAGGACATGGGGAAGTGGGATGGTGAACCCACCTCCAAGCTGAGCGCCCGGGTCCGTGAACTGAGGGGGAAGAGACCTGTTAAGAAGGGGCCGCCCAAGAAGACTGTCAGTGTAGTTACCACAGAGAGACAAGAAGACAATCAGCGATCTCCCAGATATAAGAAAATGAAAACCGTTTCCTACAATCCTGATGAGGGAACCTCTGATTTGGCATCACAAAGGTCAGACAGTGAATACTCTGACCAGGAACAGGAATAGAGGGTCCCTGCCTCCGGCCAGGAGGAGGAAAGGGATGACCGGGTATACTGGACGGTGTGCATTCGGTGGCCTGGCACATCAGAGCCACAGAAGTACAAAGCTTTAGTGGACACCGGTGCACAGTGTACACTGATGCCATCGAGGCACAAGAGTGCAGAAACCTTCTGGATCTCTGGAGTGACAGGGGGATGCCAGGAGTTGTCAGTAGTAAAAGCTGAGGTGAGCTTAAGAGGGGACAGATGGCAAAGGCTCCCCATTGTGACTGGCCCAGAGGCCCCTTGCATCCTTGGCATTGACTACCTCAGGAGAGGGTATTTTAAGGATCCAAAGGGATATCGATGGGCCTTTGGTGTAGCTGCAGTGAATACAGAGAAGATCAAACAGTTATCCACCCTGCCTGGCCTCTCAGAAGATCCCTTCATCTTAGGATTGCTGCAGGTGGAAGATCAACAAGTACCGATTGCTACCAGGACAGTGCACCAGAGGCAGTATCGTACCAACCGAGACTCCGGGACTCCTATCCATGAACTAATTCATCAACTGGAGAGCCAAGGAGTTATCAGCAGGACCCGCTCACCCTTCAACAGCCCCATATGGCCAGTGCGGAAGTCAAATGGGGAATGGTGGCTGACAGTGGACTATCGGGGCCTGAATGAAGTCACACCACCTCTAAGTGCTGCCGTACCAGACATGTTGGACCTCCAATATGAGCTAGAGTCAAAATCAGCCAAATGGCATGCCACGATTGACATCGCTAATGCATTTTGCTCAGTCCCTCTGGCGGCAGAGTGCAGGCCTCAGTTTGCTTTCATTTGGAGGGGTGTCCAGTACACCTGGAACCAACTGCCCCAGGGGTGGAAACACAGCCCCACCATCTGCCATGGCCTGATTCAGGCTGCTCTGGAACAGGGTGGAGCTCCGGAACACCTGCAATATATTGATGGTATCATTGTGTGGGGTGATACAGCAGGAGAAGTTTTTGAGAAAGGGAAGAAAATAATCCAAATTCTTCTGAAAGCTGGTCTTGCTATAAAACAAAGGAAGGTGAAGGGACCTGCACAGGAGATCCAGTTCCTGGGAATAAAATGGCAGGATGGGCACCGTCATGTGCCTACAGCGGTGGTCGACAAAATTTGCCTATATGTGTCCACCAGTTAATAAGAAGGAAACACAAGCTTTCCTGGGCCTTGTAGGGTTCTGGAGAATGCACATTCCAGGCTATAGTCAACTTGTGGGCCCCCTCTATCGAGTGACCCAGAAGAAGAAGGACTTAGAGTGGGGCCCTGAGCAGAAACAGGCCTTTGAGCAGATCAAACAGGAAACAGCTCGTGCTCTTGGGCCTGTTCGGACAGGATCAGATGTGCAAAATATACTCTACACTGCAGCCGGGGAGCAGGGCCTCACCTGGAGCCTCTGGCAGAGGACTGCGGGAGAAACCCAAGGTCAGCCATTAGGATTCGGGAGCTGGAGTTATCGAGGATCAGAAGCCCACTATACTCCAACTGAAAAAGAGATATTAGCAGCTTACAAGGGTGTTCGAGTGGCCTCAGAAGTTGTTGGGACAGAAGCGTGTCTCCTCTTGGCTCCACGATTGCCCGTCCTACACTGGATGTTCAAAGGAAACATTCCCTCCGTGCATCATGCAACCAGTGCTTCATGGAATATGTGGGTGGCCTTAATTGCACAACAAGCCCGAATGGGAAAAGCCAATTTCCCAGGAATCCTAGAAGAGATTTTGAATTGGCCAGAAGCCAGAGATTTTGGAGCACTGTCTGAGAAGGTGACTCATGCCCAAGAAGCACCACCATATAACGAGTTACCAGAAAATGAAAGAAGATGATATGTTTTATTTACTGATGGATCCTGCCGAGTGATAGGAAACCATCGGAGGTGGAAAGCTGCTGTGTGGAATGCCACACGACAAGTGCTTGAGGCCGCTGAAGGGGAAGGTGAATCAAGCCAGTTTGCAGGGGTGAAAGCCATCCAACTAGCCCTAGAGATTGCTGAGAGAGAAAAGTGGCCCATACTCTGTCTCTAGACCAACTCCTGGATGGTGGCTAATGCCCTAAGGGGATGGCTGCAGCAGTGGAAGAAAAGCAACTGGCAGCGCAGGGGGAAACCCATCTGGGCTGCTGCATTGTGGCAGGACATTGCTGCACAGATAGAAAACAAGACTCTGAAAGTACGTCATGTAGATGCCCATGTGCCCAGAAGTCGTGTCACTGAGGAGCAAGAAAAAGGCAATAATGAACAGGGATGGTGTCAGTGCTTAACCATCAAGTTGACTATTCCTCCTGTCCTGACCCCACATTCTGCTGGAATGGAGATCACCTGGAACGACGTGAAAGGACAGGAGATAGCAGTTACTGTTATAGGGATGGTATAAGGATGTTGCTTAAATTGCATGTGTGAGTAGGAAAGGATTCTAGTAATGAGAATATACAGATTATATGGGATCCGAGCATGACGCAAATGGTATGGAATGAGGGGTGCAGATTGTATTGGGTCTGACTGGGATAAAGCTCACAGCCCTTACAGTGCTGTGCTTTGCATTGGTAGCTGGTGTTGATAACAGAGCAGGGATTTGGCACTGCCACGAAGTGTGTCTTAGGTTACAATGGTATGTATTCTATCACCATCTTCATGGGATGTTGGGGCCGGATGGGGCAGTGTTCCTGGCTCATCCCTGATGGCCCCAGGGCATGTCTTCCCATGGGCCAGCTCTTGGAGCCAGATGGGGCACTTTGCTTTGCTCATTCCTAATGGCTGCAGTTAATGGCCATTGAGTCCCGCTGATAAACTCCATCATCCCATTGTGAGATGCCCCGCCCAGGGGGAGGAACCAAGCATCCCTATCTGGATATAATCTGGAATTGGAAACACCACAAGGCAGCTTTTCCACGGGATTCCCAGAGGAAGATCAGACCCTTCTACACCATCACTGGACCTTCAGAGGAGAACTACACCTTTCCACAGGATCACTGCTTCAACAGAACCACATCTGTCACTCCCAGAGGAGTGCAGCCACCATCTAATTGGACTGCTACCAACACCCTGACCGACAGGGTGTCAGGTTGTATTCGGACTCTATCAGTGCTTTTGTACTATTGCATTTATTTTAATTTTTCTATTAAATTGTAGTTCTGACTTTGAGTCTCTCACTGATTTGCTTTCAAACTATCACATTTTTTGGCGCCCAGTGTGGGGCAGGGTCCTGAGGAAAGCCAGAATTACAATGTTGTGTTCTAGAGTCCACCTGTTCACCATGATACTCAATACACTTACATGGGTCCTGTACCTTGCTCTATATATATTTCCACAGATGGAGAACTACCTGCCCGTAGTAATGCTCCTGTGCAGGACAGGGTATCGTATAAAAATTGCTTTAATGGTTTATAATGTCTATTGCATGATAACCTCCGAGGCAATGAACACCATTGGGAATATATACTCAATTTTGTTTGCTTGTCCTAGTCTGGGCTGCTACATCTGGGGCCTCCTCAACAATCGCACCCAGCCCCCAGGGGAAAGAGTAGAGAGTGGTTTCTTTCAGCCTTTCAGACCTGACACAAGAGTTTTTGAAAGTATTGAGTTCCCTTTGGATGTCAAAGATGGTATAATCTTGCTGTCAGTTCTATTTTCTTTTCTCTCTATCACCTGCACCATGTACACCATGCTTAGGAACAGAACAATACTTGGTGTGGGACAGCATCTTCTCGAGGAGGAGAAGAAGAAAAGCTGCAAAGCAACAGGCACCATGTCTACACAAACTGCCACGGAGGAAAAAGAGACCGAAAGAACTGACAGCGTCTCCACACAAAACCATCACTGAGCCAGAACAGCCTAAGCCAGGAGCAGTTGCCCCTGTTGAGAAAAAGAAATCCAAGAGCAAATCAGCCCGCACAGCGACCGATGAGGAGGAGGCTGGGCCTTCGCACCAAGCAGAAGAGACGGAGCCAGAGATCATCACTCGCTCTTTATCCCTGGGTGAGCTGCGTGACCTACGGAGGGAGTTCACCCGCCAGACAAATGAATCCATCCTGACCTGGCTGCTTCGCATCTGGGACGCTGCAGCCAATGACACCATTCTGGATGGAAGTGAGGCCAGGCAACTTGGATCCCTGACCTGGGATGTGGTCATTGAGCAGGGCATTGGGAGAACCCAAGAAACTCTCAGCCTCTGGCAGCGACTGCTGGCAAGTGTAAGGGACAGATACCTTTGTAAAGAAGACCTCCAGGTGCACCAAGGAAAATGGAGCACAATGGAACAAGGTATCCGATGCCTGAGAGAATTGGCCGTGCTGGAGATCATTTTCTCAGAAGATGAGAGATTCCCTAAGAACCCAGATGATGTCCAATGCACGTCACAGATGTGGTTGAGATTCGCACGGCTTGGACCAGAGATATACTCCCATTACCTAGCAACACTGCAATGGAGGGAAGGAGCGGACAAGGTGGGAGTACTGGTCAACAAACTAAGAATTTATGAGGACACTGTCACCGCCCCATTATGCACCCATGTCTCATCTGTGGAAACAAAGGTGGCTGAGCACGTCCGGAGCTTGGAAGAGAAACTCAGAAAGGAGCTGAAGCGAGAAATTCACCACATCTTGCCAGAACCAACAAGAGTCTCTGCTATTAGGAGCGGACGTCCCCCAGCCAGAGAGAGAAGATACACTCTGTGAGGTAACCTCTGGTTTTTCCTTCAGGAGCATGGAGAAGATATGAGGAAGTGGGATAGAAAACCCACCTCTTCCTTAGCAGCCCGAGTACATGAACTGAAAAGAGGAACAGCTATCACAAGAAGCCCACCTAGAGTCAACGCTGCTCCGGTCTCTTGTGGACAGAACTCTGGACAGTATAGAAATGATGATATGACCGATCCTCTAGAAGGGACCTCAAGGACATATTTACAGGAAGAGAGCAACGTGTACCATGATCAGGAATAGAGGGGCCCTGCCTCTAGCCAGGTAGAGGAAAGGGACAACCGGATCTATTGGACTGTGTGGATCCGATGGCCTGGCACGTCTGACCCACAAAGATACACGGCTTTGGTTGACACCAACGCTCAATGTACCCTGATGCCATCAAGGTACGTGGGAACAGAATCTATTTCTATTTCTGGGGTGACAGGAGGATCCCAGCAGCTGACTGTATTGGAAGCTGAAGTGAGTTGAACTGGGAACGAGTGGCAGAAACACCCCATCGTGACCAGCCCAGAGGCCCCATGCATCCTGGGCATAGACTAACTTAGAAATGGGTATTTCAGAGACACAAAAGGACATCGTTGGGCTTTCGGGATAGCCACTGTAGAAAGAGAAGACATCTGACAGCTGCATACCTTGCCTGGTCTCTCAGACGACCCCTGTGCTGTGGGACTGCTGGAAGTTGAAGAACAGCAGGTACCAATCACCACAGCAACAGTGCACCGACGGCAGTACAACACAGACAGAGACTCTATGGTTCCCATCCATGAGATGATTCATGAACTGCAGAGCCAAGGGGTGGTCAGCAAAGCTCATTCACCCTTTAACAGCCCTATATGGCCAGTGCGTAAGTCCAGTGGAGAATGGAGACTGACAGTGGATTATCGTGGCCTGAATGAGGTCACACCACCACTGAGTGCTGCTGTGCCAGACATGTTGGAACTTCAGTACAAACTGGAATCCAAGGCAGCAAAGTGGTACGCGACCATCGATATTGCCAATGCCTTTTTCTCCATTCCTCTGGCAGCAGAGTGCAGGCCTCAGTTTTCTTTCACCTGGAGGGGCGTGCAGTACACCTGGAACAGACTCCCCCAGGGCTGGAAGCACAGCCTCACCATCTGCCATGGACTGATCCAGGCTGCACTGGAAAAGGGTGAGGCTCCAGAACATCTGCAGTACATCAACGACATCATCCTATGGGGGAACACCGCAGAGGAAGTCTTTGAGAATGGAAAGAAGATCATCCAGATTCTCCTAAGAGCTGGTTTTGCCATCAAGCCAAGGAATGTTAAAAGACCCGCTCAAGAAATCCAGTTTTTAGGAGTCAAGTGGCAAGATGGACTGTTGGAGAATATCCTTCTCCAGCTGCACAGACATAAAGTGGGTGAGCAATCCAGGCCCCTTAGACGAAAGCTAGGCCTCTGCTCAAGGTTATTATCAAGACAACTGTGGGAAAGAGAGACATGAAAGCTGAAAACAAGCTGCAGGTGTCCAAAGATTAACTTGGACTTACAACTTACTGTTACTTACAACTTACAAACTTACTGTTGTTGCCTTCTGATATCAGCTTGGTGTTTTAATTAGAATAGAGAAAGCTCCTGTGGGAAACTTCTGTGGGGGAAAAACGTTTTGAGCATGGACAGCACTAAAAAGAGTGTGCACTTTATGACAATATAGGAGCTGGATTTATCGCTCACATTGAGTCGGCGTCTTGCTTCTCTCGCCACCGACATTTCTGTTCCTAAGCATGGTGTACACGGTGCAGGTGATAGAGAGAAAAGAAAACAGAACTGACAACAAGATTATACCATCTTTGACATCCAAAGGGAACTCAATACTTTCCAAAACTCTTGTGTCAGGTCTGAAAGGCTGAAAGAAACCACTCTCTACTCTTTCCCCTGGGGGCTGGATGCGATTGTTGAGGAGGCCTCAGATGTAGCAGCCCAGACTAGGACAAGCAAACAAAATTGAGTATATATTCCAAATGGTGTTCATTGCCTCAGAGGTTATCATGCAATAGACATTATAAACCATTAAAGCAATTTTTATACAATACCCTGTCCTGCACAGGAGCATTACTACGGGCAGGTAGTTCTCCATCTGTGGAAATATATATAGAGCAAGGTACAGGACCCATGTAAGTGTATTGAGTCTCAAGGTGAATAGGTGGACTCTAGAACACAACATTGTAATTCTGGCTTTCCTCAGGACCCTGCCACACCCTGGGTGCCAAAAAATGTGGTAGTTTGAAAGCAAATCAGTGAGAGACTCAAAGTCAGAACTACAATTTAATAGAAAAATTAAAATAAATGCAATAGTACAAAAACACTGACAGAGTCAGAATACAACCTGACACCCTGTCGGTCAGGGTGTTGGTAGCAGTCCAATTAGATGGTGGCTGCACTCCTCTGGGAGTGATAGATGTGGTTCTCTTGTAGCAGCGATCCCTGTGGAAAGGTGTAGTTCTCCTCTGAAGGTCCAGTGGTGGTGTAGAAGGGTCTGATCTTCCTCTGGGAATGCAGTGGAAAAGCTGCCTTGTGGTGTTTCCAATTCCAGATTATATCCAGATAGGGATGCTTGGTTCCTCCCCCTGGGCGGGGCATCTCACAATGGGATGATGGAGTTTATCAGTGGGACTCAATGGCCATTAACTGCAGCCATTAGGAATGAGCAAAGCAAAGTGCCCCACCTGGCTCCAAGAGCTGGCCCATGGGAAGACATGCCCTGGGGCCATCAGGGATGAGCCAGGAACACTGCCCCATCCGGCCCCAACATCCCATGAAGATGGTGATAGAATACATACCATTGTAACCTAAGACACACTGCTTGGCAGTGCCAAAACCCTGCTCTGTTATCAACACCAGCTACCAATGCAAAGCACAGCACTGTAAGGGCTGTGAGCTTTACCCCAGTCAGACCCAATACAATCTGCACCCCTCATTCCATACCATTTGCGTCATGCTCGGATCCCATAGAATCTAGATATTCTCATTACTAGAACCCTTTCCTACTCACACATGCAATTTAAGCTACATCCTTCAACCATCCCTATAACATTAACTGCTATCTCCTGTCCTTTCACATCGTTCCAGGTGATCTCCATTCCAGCAGAATGTGGGGTCAGGACAGGAGGAACAGTAAACTTGATGGTTGAGCACTGCCACCATCCCTGTTCATTATTGCCTTTTTCTTGCTCCTCAGTGACACGACTTCTGGGCACATGGGCATCTACACGACGCACTTTCAGAGTCTTGTTTTCCATCCGTGCAGCAATGTCCTGCCACAATGCAGCAGCCCAGATGGGTTTCCCCCTGCGCTGCCAGTTGCTTTTCTTCCACTGCTGCAGCCATCCCCTTAGGGCATTAGCCACCATCCAGGAGTTGGTCTAGAGACAGAGTATGGGCCACTTTTCTCTCTCAGCAATCTCTAGGGCTAGGTGGATGGCTTTCACCTCTGCAAACTGGCTTGATTCACCTTCCCCTTCAGCAGCCTCAATCACTTGTCGTGTGGCATTCCACACAGCAGCTTTCCACCTCCGATGGTTTCCTATCACTCGGCAGGATCCATCAGTAAATAAAGCATATCATCTTCTTTCATTTTCTGGTAACTCGTTATATGGTGGTGCTTCTTGGGCACGAGTCACCTTCTCAGACAGTGCTCCAAAATCTCTGGCTTCTGACCAATTCAAAATCTCTTCTAGGATTCCTGGGAAATTGGCTTTTCCCATTGGGGCTCGTTGTGCAATTAAGGCCACCCCCTTACTCCATGTAGTGCTGGTTGCATGATGCGTGGAGGGAATGTTTCCTTTGAACATCCAGTGTAGGACGGGCAATTGTGGAGCCAAGAGGAGACACGCTTCTGTCCCAACAACTTCTGAGGCCACTCCAACACCCTCGTAAGCTGCTAATATCTCTTTTTCAGTTGGAGTATAGTGGGCTTTTGATCCTCGATAACTCCAGCTCCCGAATCCTAATGGCCGACCTCGGGTTTCTCCCGTGGTTCTCTGCCAAAGGCTCCAGGTGAGGCCCTGCTCCCCAGCTGCAGTGTAGAGTATATTTTGCACATCTGGTCCTGTCCGAACAGGCCCAAGGGCACGAGCTGTTTCCTGTTTGATCTGCTCAAAGGCCTGTTTCTGCTCAGGGCCCCACTCAAAGTCCTTCTTCTTCTGGGTCACTCGATAGAGGGGGCCCACAAGTTGACTATAGCCTGGAATGTGCATTCTCCAGAACCCTACAAGGCCCAGGAAAGCTTGTGTTTCCTTCTTATTAACTGCTGGACACATATTGGCAATTTTGTCAACCACCTCTGTAGGCACATGACGGCGCCCATCCTGCCATTTTATTCCCAGGAACTGGATCTCCTGTGCAGGTCCCTTCACCTTCCTTTGTTTTATAGCAAGACCAGCTTTCTGAAGAATTTGGATTATTTTCTTCCCTTTTTCAAAAACTTCTCCTGCTGTATCGCCCCACACAATGATATCATCAATATATTGCAGGTGTTCCGGAGCTCCACCCTGTTCCAGGGCAGCCTGGATCAGGCCATGGCAGATGGTGGGGCTGTGTCTCCACCCCTGGGGCAGTCGGTTCCAGGTGTCCTGGACACCCCTCCAAGTGAAAGCAAATTGTGGCCTGCCCTCTTCCGCCAGAGGGACTGAGAAAAATGCATTAGCAATGTCAATCGTGGCATGCCATTTGGCTGCTTTTGACTCTAGCTCATATTGGAGGTCCAACATGTCTGGTACGGCAGCACTTAGAGGTGCTGTGACTTCATTCAGGCCCCGATAGTCCACTGTCAGCTGCCATTCCCCATTTGACTTCCACACTGGCCATATGGGGCTGTTGAAGGGTGAGCGGGTCCTGCTGATAACTCCTTGGCTCTCCAGTCGATGAATTAGTTCATGGATAGGAGTCCCGGAGTCCCGGTTGGTACGATACTGCCTCCGGTGCACTGTCCTGGTAGCAATCGGTACTTGTTGATCTTCCACCTGCAGCAATCCTACGATGAAGGGATCTTCTGAGAGGCCAGGCAGGGTGGATAACTGTTTGATCTTCTCTGTATTCACTGCAGCTACACCAAAGGCCCATCGATATCCTTTTGGATCCTTAAAATACCCTCTCCTGAGGTAGTCAATGCCAAGGATGCAAGGGGCCTCTGGGCCAGTCACAATGGGGAGCCTTTGCCATCTGTCCCCTGTTAAGCTCACCTCAGCTTTTACTACCGACAACTCCTGGCATCCCCCTGTCACTCCAGAGATCCAGAAGGCTTCTGCACTCTTGTGCCTCGATGGCATCAGTGTACACTGTGCACCGGTGTCCACTAAAGCTTTGTACTTCTGTGGCTCTGATGTGCCAGGCCATCGAATCCACACCGTCCAGTATACCCGGTCATCCCTTTCCTCCTCCTGGCCGGAGGCAGGGACCCTCTATTCCTGTTCCTGGTCAGAGTATTCACTGTCTGACCTTTGTGATGCCAAATCAGAGGTTCCCTCATCAGGATTGTAGGAAACGGTTTTCATTTTCTTATATCTGGGAGATCGCTGATTGTCTTCTGGTCTCTCTGTGGTAACTACACTGACAGTCTTCTTGGGCAGCCCCTTCTTAACAGGTCTCTTCCCCCTCAGTTCACGGACCCGGGCGCTCAGCTTGGAGGTGGGTTCACCATCCCACTTCCTCATGTCCTCTCCATGCTCACGCAGAAAGAACCAGAGCTCGTTGCGTGGCCTGTTCTTGGGGATTCTTTTCCCTCTGACTGGGGTTGGAGAGGAGCGATCTCTTGGGCTGCCCCTAAAAGTTGGGCTGGTGGCTCGCAGGGATGAGGGAGTACCCAGAGTTTCTGCTACATTTCGGAGCCAGGAGGACGCCACCTCTACAGCTGGTGTATCCATTTGTGGATAATAAAGTGCCACCAGGCTGCTGGAATATGATGCAGGGGTGCCTTGAACCACCTTCCTCCACATGGCGAGTGTACAGGGGACATCCTCTGGATCTTTGCTGACTCGATCATCCTTTAGATCACTATAGACAATTCCCAGCACTGCCAATTCTCTCAAGTACTGGATACCTTCATCTACATTGGTCCACTTCCCTGGGGATTTCACAAGATCTTCCTTAAAAGGATATCTTGCCTTCACACTTGAGAAAAGCTGTCTCCAGAAGCTACAAATTGCTCCTTCCTTTGCAAGCCCTCTTTCAGTTTCCCGATCCTTAGCAAGGGATCCCAGCTGTTGGGCTTCATGACCTTCTAACTGCTGACTTTTGGCCCCATTATCCCAGCATTGCAGCAGCCATGCAGGAATCCTCTCACCTGACTGGCAGCTGTAATCCTTTTGCAGGTCTCGAGGTTTGGATGGGGTCAGGGACCGAGTAACTTCGGTTTCCTGTTTAACTTGCCTCACTCCCTTTGATTCCTTTGCTGAGGGACCTGCCTCTTGATCTGGCCCCACCTCTTCTTCCTCTTCTTCTTCTTCCTCTTCTTCTTCTTCCCTTACTAATCGGCAGCTTGGGCCTGAAACTTGCCTTGTCCATTTTTTTGTTTGCACTGCTGGGGCAATCACTGTAGTTGCTGTGGTTTGGGTTCCTATCTCAGACATAGTTGTTGTGGTTTGTATCCGTGCCTCAGCCATAGTTGTAGTTTGTGTCCCTGTCTCAGCTATAGTGTCCTCAGACACAGTTTGGGTTCCTGCCTCAACCACAGTCCTCTGAGAGTATTGAACAGAGGCCCGGTAGGCCCAGGCCAGCCCCCAGTACAGGGCGAGAAGCTGCTGGCATTCCTGGGAGTAAACGAGGCACCCCTCTGTCAGTGATGGGCCAGTTTGTTAGGGTTATTTACCTCTTCAGGAGTAAACTCCCTGGCAATGGGAGGTGATAACCACCCTAGGAGCCTGCCCAAATCCCTCCATATACCTTTCCACCCAGGAACTGGGTACCTCAGGGCAGATTGTAACAGCTCTTCACCCAAGGGTTGTTTCCTTCTGTACCAGGGAGATGACAATTTCCATGAATTCCATAAGGTAACAACAGTGTTGGCTAATATTATTAATAATATCAGGAAGCTTATGTAAGGGTTGGCAATAATCACAGGAGCCTGCAGTAAAAGATCATCCATACTCAAATTCTCCCTGGGCAGAGAGAAGGAGTTATATTCATTCACAGTCACTGTTTGTTTCAACATGTTCCCAAACATAGCAAAACAAAGATAAGCAGTGTGGCAGCCAAAGGCCGTATGCCATGCAGGAGTTTACTACTTAAGAGCTGCTATCGGTAATTACTAGAGCATGCAATATATATATATATATATATATATATATCTGCCTTTATCTTGCCCCACGTTTGGGCGCCAAAAGAGACTGTCGTGGGTTGACCCCGGCTAGGTGCCAGGTGCCCACTCAGTCACTCTATCACTCCCTCTCCCACTGGGAGAGGGGAGAGGATAATATTGAAAAAGACTATCAGGGTAAGAAAAGGCAGTTTTATTACAGCGGGGAAAAAATAGAACAAGCAAGCTGAGAGTTGCGCGCGCAAGAGCAGAGGGGAAAACAATCAATCTCTACTTCCCATCAGTAGCGATGTCCGGACACTTTCTGGGAAGCAGGGCTCCAGCACGCGTGACAGTTGTTCAAGGAGGCAAACATGGACCAGCCCTGAGTGCCTCCTCCTCCTCCTCCTCTCTTCCTTCCCTTATATATCTGAGCTGATGTCATTTGGTATGGAATATTCCTTTGGCTGACTGGGGTCAGCTGGCCTGCTGGTGTCCCCTCCCAGGATCTTGCCCACACCCATCCCCTTCAGTGGGGAAGGAATGTCAGAGGGACAGCACTGCTTGGCAGTAGCCAAAACACTGCTCTGTTATCAACACCAGCTACCGAAGCAAAGCACAGCACTGTAAGGGCTGTGAGCTTTACCCCAGTCAGAACCAATACACCTGGACATACATAGTAGAGGTCCCCTTGAGGGGATCTAACAGATCGTCCTCCCTTCTGTAATATCTGGCATCTCGGTCACGGGAGGCTGAGGCTACCTTCACTTTAGTAGACCCCCCGCCTCGGTTAGTGTTTCCCTCCTTGAGTTGCTGTACCCGTGCTGCCGGGGCAGCAGTGTGTTTCTTATCCCACTCCTCATGTCTTCCCTGTGGTCACACAGGAAGAACCACAGCTCAGATCGTGGGGTGTACCCTCTCTTCCTGGCTGGGGGGCGCTGGGCTCTGACTTTGGGGCTTGTGACTCGCACTGGTGCCGCACTCATCATCCTCATCTCCTCCCTCACCTCCCTCATCATCTCCTCTCTGAGGTCTTTGACCACAGCAGAGACCTGAGCCTGCATTGGGCCACTGATCATACTATCATAATTCCTGAGTTTGGTGGCTATGGAGCCCACTGTCTCTCGGTTGTCATCAGCATTAATTGTTGCAATGAAGATGGTGTACTGGGAGGGCCCTAGCTTCGCCAGGTTCCACAACATTTGCCCTGTACACTTGACCTTGTCGAGGTCATTATCATGCTGTCCATGCCTCCTGAAGAGTACCTCCAATACTGCCACCTCCCTCAGCTGTTGGATTCCCTCCTCAAGAGTCTTCCATGGTCTTCTATGATGGTAGTCCTGCATTCTCTCCCTGTTGACAAACCTCTCTCTTACACTTATTAAAAGCCATTCCCAGAGAGACAGGGGCCCTTCGTCTCTTCCGAATACCTGAACCACCCCCGAGTCATGGGTCAAGGGTCCCAACTGCCTTGCCTCAACACTATCCAGCTGCACGCCCATACCCATAAGGTCCCAGACCCGAAGTAACCAGGTTGTAAAAGGCTCACGACCCCATCGCACAATGTCTTTTCGTAGATTACGGAGACTGTCATACCCCAGGGACTCAGTAGTGATTTCAATCCTGGGCCTCCCTACTGGTTGAGAGGGCCCTGCTTCTCCATCATTACTCACTGGCTGCTCTGGTTTGACCTTAGTCTTCCTCTTTTCCACAGGGGCCACTGCTGCTGGCTGTGGCTGCCCTTCTGGTCTGACTGGAGCCTGAGCGGTTGTAACGTCTCTGGGTTCCCCTGCTGCCCCATTAGACTCTCCCTCTTTGGGGTAGGGGGAGGGTTTCCCACCAGCTGGGCAAGAGTATTCCTTCAGCACTTGGCCCATCTTGCGTATCTCCTTCACCAGGACTCCCACCCAATCCGGGTGGTTTGTTTCTGAGGTGGGTTGTGGGGCCGGGTCAGACTCTGTAGCAGCATCCCTAGTGTCTGGGGCAATGTCAGGTTCTGGGACGGTGTCCCTAATCTCTGGGGCCATGTCAGGCTCCGTGGCAGCATCCTTAGTCTCTGGGGCCATGTCAGGTTCTGTGGCAGCATCCCTAGTTTCTGGGGTCAGGTCAGTTTCTGTGGCAGCATCCCTAGTCTTTGGGGCCATGTCAGGTTCTGGGGCCTCATCCCTATTGCCTGGGGTAGGTGTCAGGGTGGCTCTCCAAGTCAAACCCCCATTATCCCTGAACGCTAAACAGAGTAGGACTATCAGCAACGCCAGCCACTGTATGATATCATTAGCATTTAGAGAAGATTTGAACCCTTCAAAGATTGGCAGAATAGGCCCAAAGAGCTGGGTGAAGGGTTGTGAGAAGATTTCTTTTGGTGTCATTTCCTTGCAGTAGGTACCATTATTAAAGTAACCCTGAAAACATGTCATTAGTGTGTGGTAGCTGTGAATCCACATGCCTGCCTTCCAGAGGAAGTTGAAAATCCATGAATTCCTCACCTTATCGACCCATAACCCAAACTGTATAACAGCCACTGTAGCCTTAGTTATAGGGCCCATGTTTGTATACGGGGCTGCAAATGGGAGAGAGACAGTCGTGACCACTTGCCATACGAACCGGGATAAGCTGGACCACATGGTGCAACCTAATGAGGTTCCTATATCCAGCACACAAAAACTGCATTACTCAAGAACTGTTATCCTTTTTCCTCTCGATGCCCTCGGGCCGCACTTTGGGCACCAAAATCTGTCCTGGTTTGAAAGACAGGTGTCTGTTAAGGAAGGCAGGAGCCTCCCTTGGGATGGGAAACTGTAACCCCTCTCCCTCTGAATTATGATAAATTTGAAATCAAGAGGCTCTCAGGCAAAGATATGAGAATAGGAACAACAGTTCTTTACTAATAGCTAAAACAAAGCTAAGAAATAACAACAGCTATGGTGTTAACCCACAAAGAAAACCAGAAACCCAATGGCAGCCTGCTTGGCTTCAGGCACCTTTCCCTTTTGGCGCAGTTCCAGTCACAGCCTGCAGGGGGCGCTCTAGGTGTGATGATTGCCTGGCGGCTGCAAGGGGTGCTCTGGGTGTGATGATTCCCTGGTGGCTGCAGGGGGCTCTCTGGGTGTGATGATTGTCTGGTGGCTGTAGGGGGCGCTCTAGGTGTGATGATTGCCCGGCGGCGGCAGGGGGCGCTCTGGGTGTGATGATTCCCCAGTGCCTGTAGGGGGCCCTCTGGGTGTGATGATTGTCTGGTGGCTGTAGGGGGCGCTCTAGGTGTGATGTGATGAT